>CAKALG010047335.1:0-13419 GCA_916700815.1 Helicolenus hilgendorfi
AACGGAGAGTTTATGAGAGTGGGTTTTCTGCAGTCGGTCCTCCTTCTCTTCCTCTCTGCTCCCTCTGCCGGGTCTCTCTCTGTCTCTGTCCGCTCTGCGAGCTTCATCTGACGGATACCAGGCGGTGAGTTCCACCGGATCACTTCTCTCACTTTATCACCTGAACTCTAACAGGTAAGAGTCCAGTAGCATCAGCCAGGTGAGCAGGGACATACCTGCAGAACAAAGACTAAAGACAGAGACACGTCTGGTCTGCGGAAGTTTGACAGCTTTAGGACACCGAGACGGTCAGGCACCGGATATCAGCCAGAACAAGCAGTTTATTACAGATGTTTACAGTAAACACATCTGGTCCTCACAGAGAAAGTTTGTTTAATCAAGTTTTTCTTCCTCCAACAGATCTTCTTCTTCTTCTTTTTCCACTGAGAAAAACTCCAAAACTGACAAAATGGTGAGTCATCTTTACTTTACTGACTTTCTTAACTGTCAATTTAAAGAAAACATGTCGAACTTTATATTAAACAGATGATTCAAATAATAACTGTTCGAAAATCCGTTATTTATGCAAATATATGAGTCATAAAAGGTTTTCACCCTATGAACTCCCAAGACAACGCCCACTTTTATCCACATTATATAATGCTAGGACGTTTTTTTTTAATCTAAATGTAGGTTGGAGTTTATAAAATGTGAGTGTTTATTCACTGTGGATAACTCGTCAGTTTACATTAATCATGAAAAACCATTATGCTATGGTAGCAGATGTGGCAGCACATCTGTTTAAGATAAACAAAAGTATGAGCTTGGCATCCATTTACATACACTTCAATGAGGAACTTGTTGAAGCGTATTTCACATAGAAGGTACAAAATACTGATGAAACTTTTTCGGTTTTTCAAGTTTTAAGTGTGTCAATGCCTCCGGAGGTTTCATTTTGGGGAAGTTTATTGTATGACTCAATTATGTGGGCTCTCTTCCATTCGGGTGGGTCTCTTGGTGTTTAATACTCCCATTTCCACGTCTAGCCTGCAGTTTAAAGCCTCCCTCCCTCTCTTAAAGGGGAAACACTTCTCTTTTTCTTTTGTCAGGGTGGAGCTTTACATCACCATAAAAAAAAACTGATTTATATTCCTGATTATCAGTTGCGATGATGTAACTCTGCAGACAGTTAGTCTGAGGCTGTAAACCGAAGTTCCCTTTGTTATGAAATGCTCACAGAAGTCAGTTTTAATGTGTCTTTCTCAGACAAAGGTCTAAGTTGAGGATAATGATACAACAGCTAATGCAGTGTAAACACCAAAAGTAACAATAAGTTGATCCTATACCAACAATAATTAACAAGTGTCTGATAGAGAGTATATTCCTCTGTGCCATAAACCTCAACTGTTGTCTAAAAACTATTAGAAACACATCATGAGCCACACCTTTGCACTGAATGTCATGTTCACAGGCATGTATCAATCAATTAATCAACATTTATTTGTAAAACCCTTTACAATAACCAAAAGGTACCCAAAGTGCTTTACATTAACATCAAGAAATAACAGGAATAAAAACATAACATATCATAAAATCATAAAAAGGGACATAAAAAGCACAGGGAAAATGTCACAGCGCTGCTAGGTATTAAAAGCCAATCTAAATAAAAAAGTCTTGAGCTTAGAATTAAAAAGTACTAGGTCAGTGACAGTGCGTATATCAGGGGGTAACTTGTTCCATAGTTTAGGAGCAGCAACAGCAAAAGCACGATCACCCCACAAATAAGGTGGGGCGAGGCCGTTAATGGCTTTATAAACAAATATCAAGAGCTTAAAATTGATTCTAAAGCGAACTGGAAGCCAATGGAGCGAGTAAAGTACGGGGTTGATGTGTTCACGTCTGGAAGTGTTAGTTAAAAAGCGATGTGTATAGTTTATTTTGAGTCACATACTGTACACTGTCCTTGAGCTGACAAATGTCCCCAACAAATGCAACATTTACTCCTGTTTTAGTAGCATTTGCTAAAAACTACAGCACCCAGCAGGTTTTAGGAAATGATTATGCCTTTTTAAAAGTTCTAATATAGATTTGTTAAGCAGGAAATAAGGGGCTTCAGGTCTGAATTTTATCCTCCCCACCCTAAGATGATTTTAATGAGAAATTCAGTATTATTTTTTAGTCATTTTGATGTTTTTCCGAATATATGATTAATCCAGGCATTTTCTTTTATGCATTTGAAAACAGTTGTGTGTCCCAGAGTTTCTCACATGATCCTCCTGATTTCAAAGAGTTTCGGTTAAACGGTTAAATGTTCATATTCAAACATGTAAAGATCCCCTCCAGACATGCTTTAAGACATATAATAATACTCTCTGAATAATAATGTGTCTGTTTTTTGGCAAAGTTAAGGACACTTTAGTCTGAAAATATCAGTATCCACTTTTCATGTAACTTATCTAAGTTTAAGAACTATAGTTTAAATCCCCTAATAAAATATACAGATCATCACCTTTGTGTCATCAGGAGTAGCTGCAGCTCTGCGTGGAGACACACAAACATGGTAGGAAAGTCAGAAAGTGTTGAGAGAAGAACTAACACATGATAGAGGATAATGTTCAAAAAGAGTAATATTCAGATCCAAGCTCAATATACACAGTAATTATACAATTGGCGGTAAAATGCATTATGGGACTTCTCTTCATACAAGCATGGCTGCATGTGTTGTGGATTGTTTGGCGTCACTCTAAAGCAGAGATACCTGTTAGTTGTGGCAGCCTGTCCTGTTGACATATACAGTAGAGAGAGTCAACAACATACTACCTCCATCACCATCAGACGCCCACAGCCTCAGGTCATGTCTGAACTCGCTCCTCACAACGTATAGCTCGCTATAGGAGCCAAAGCTGTGTCTAACATTCCAGTGGAGATGATCTGCATCGTGTTGTTGTAAATATCCTCTTGTCCGGCTGTTTGTCCGAGCAGCCGCCTGCCCGCTGATTAGATTTTAGTTTAGCATGTGGTGATGAGTGTGTTTATGAGGACGGAGAGCTCGAGGACATTTTGGCGTTCCTTCCTGCAGAAACACAGAATCCTGGTTGTTAACGTGGACGTCCCACATTTTTTTTCCTTTCCAGATTTTCAGGCTCAAAGATTCCAGAGACATTCCCGTGGTTTTCCTCTCTAAACACCCCTCGCCCCTGAATATAAGAAGCAACAACTTGGCTTATCTTACTGTTAATGTGTCACATTTTTATTGATTGTCTGCAATGAGTGCAGCATTGTTACAGAAATAAGTCATTTGAACTCAAATCGATCTTAAAGTTAATGTTTTACAGCCTTAACACAGTCCTACTGTCCTCGCTATCGATCAGTCGGCCGGTCTGAAACACTTTTTCCACATTCAGAGGAATTAGCAACCTGATAATCCATCATATTTGAATCAAATCCGAGATGTATTCTGGTGGTAGAACATGCTGTTCATGAAACAGGCGTGTATGAAATGAGAGCTTTTGAGCACATCTGCATGTATTTTCATGAAGTCTGCAAGTCATTAAGTTCATCTGAACGGGGGGAAGTCTTTGATGAGTGTATAGACACATAACAAATCTGAGATACAGTGTTTTATATGTACAGTATGGACTAGGCATGAATATAAAGATTGATTAAGTGCGTTCTGTAATTTAATTAATGGAGAGAAGGGGAAATGTCTTTGATGACATCATGTCTATCTTCAGCATGAAGCTACAGATTGATTTTATATAGTTGTCTGCAATGATGAAAAGGGGGGAACGGCGTCTTTGACGTTATGTACATGAGGAATCAGATCAGATATAGTAGAGAGAGATGTTAGTGTAAGCATGAAGCTACAGTACAGATTGATTAAGTATGATATAATCTACGATGCTATGGCATTTACTTTCTATCTGATAAGAAGCCAGAAAGATGTACTACATTTCTCTTCTGAAGAGCCAACTTGTTTACAGACAAATTTAGCGTGCATTAATGATGTAACCGCTGTTACGGCAACACACATGAAGAGACTCCTCGTTTTACATCAACTTCCTGTTTGATGCCCCCGAGTACAGGAACATTAACAAAGGAGTTATTGATTTTTATTACTCAAACAACAACAAGAGGGCAATTAGCTTAAAAAAATGCAATTGATAGATTACAACTCTGCTATCTAGCTGTCTGGGATTTAAACACAACACAAAATGAACCACTGTCTGCCACAAATCTTTGCATGTAAACTATTATTTTTGAGAATCAATACGGTATCACAAAAACATAATATCACATAATATCACAATACTCAAGTGTATCAAAATTTTCTTACACCCCTAATGGTAAGGATGGTTTAAGTTTGCTGAGGTCGCCAACAAGGCAAGGGTCAATGGGAACGCTCTGGACACTAATGGGACCTAAAGTTGATGTGATCTGTGTCCAAAATTATAACACACTTCTATGAAGTGTGTTATAACGATTATTTTTATTGTCGATTAATCTGTTAATTTATTTGATTGATTAATCGATTAGTTGTTTGGTCTATAAAATGTCAGAAAATGGTGTTAAATGTCGATCAGTGTTTCCCAAAGCCCAAGGCAACATCCTCACATGTCTTGTTTTGTCCACAACTCAAAGATATTCAGTTTACTGTCATAGAGGAGGAAAGAAACCAGAAAATATTCACATTTAAGAAGCTGGAATCAGAGAATTTAGACTGTTTTTTTCTTAAAAAATTACTCAAACCGATTCATTATCAAATTGTTGGCGATTAATTTGATAGTTGACAACTAATTGTTTAATCGTTGCAGCTCTAAATTTGTATCTGATATCTGTGTATTGCAGTCTGGAGAACATTTGAATACATTTTAGAAATACAGTATGGAGGTCCATCATTTGGGAGAAGTATCAGCTGCCCTACGAAAAAGGAAACTATAACTTGGGAAAATTTACATCAGAATAATCCTCCTCTGTCTATTTTGTTCCATGTTGCAGGCCAGCAGAGGAACCGTGAAAGCCGGTGTAAACTTCAATGCCACTGCAGATGCTGAGGTCCTGTACAAGGCCATGAAAGGGCTGGGTAAGATGCTTGTGTGTGTGAGTTTGTATGCACATCTGCTGTCAGCACAGTGTCATCTGATACGCCCAGGGTGGGTCAGCCGGTAGTACAACTTCAACAGACCAATCAGAGAGCGTTGTTTGGGGAGATCTTCTCACTGCCGTCTGCGTGGAGCTCCACCCAGACAGCAGTGAGTCATAAACACACGAGTACAGAGGAAACTTGAGTCACTGCGAGGGAAAAAAAACTGGACTGAAGGTTGTAATTATGTGGGTGAAATAGTCGTAATCAAAAGTCCACCTCGACAGAGCTTGCTCATCATTTTGTAATGTGTGTGTATCTTGCTGCTTGGCTGGGTAACCATGGTGCTTCTCGCCGTAGGGACTGATGAGGATGCCATCTTGCAGCTGTTGGTGGCTCGCAACAACTCCCAGAGGCAGCAGATCAAGGCCGCCTACAAAACTCTGTTTGGAAAGGTTGGACTACCTTACAGCTGTTAAATCACATGACCGCACATATTACATGAGCTCCAATTTAAAAAAAAAAAGGCCTCAGTATGCTTCAAATGAACTCCTCTGAGGAATAAACACGTTAAAGGTGTAAGCATAACTTCTGTAATGTTTACACCTTCCGCTTGTTTCCAGTCTTTATGCTAAGCTAAGCTAACAGGCTCCACTATAGACATGAGGATGGGATTGATCTTCTTCAATACAGCATGATGTTCATTTAATAAATTATGGTCCCATTTAGAGTCAAATAGACCATAAAGCAGGGTATGCTTTAGGGCGTGGCTACCTTGTGATTGACAGGTCGCTATCACAGCGTTCATAGTGTGTTTTCAGTTCATGAAAGTTCATTGTTAACTCGTGTCACTTCTGGTTGCAAAAAACCAAGATGGCGGCAGCCAAAATGCTGAACTCCAGGCTTCAAAACAAACCAATGGGTGGCGTCACGGTGACTATGTCCACTTTGTATATACAGTCTATGGTCCCAACATGGTTAGCTGTTGCTTATTGAGCCATTTGAGTTTAACAGAGGACTCCAATCCTGTCAGCTTTTACACCTCTGCACACCTGGCCATTCGCTGCGTAAAAAAGGTTATGCTTGTCGGATTGTCGGAGCCCACAAATCTACTGTTGGAAAGTGGGTTTCAGGGACTGTCAGATGATTCAACCAGCTCTTCATTTGAAGCATACTGAGGCCTTTAAACCCAATGACCATACACAACATCATGTGTGATGAAACCATTACTGTCAGCACAGATCATCAGCAGAAAATCCATATCCATCCATATCGTATATCCATATGTGACATGGCAAGATTTAACCGTAACCAAACAATCCAGCTGCACACAACAACCATAAAATCCTTCACTGCATGGCGATGGCGTCACACTGCCGTCACACACAGGATTTAATTAAAAGTACTCGATGTATCTTCATGACAGGATCTGGTAGATGACCTGAAGGGAGAGCTGGGAGGCAAATTTGAGACCCTGATCGTGGGTCTGATGACCCCGCCCCTCGCTTACGACGTGACATTGCTCCGCAACGCCATCAAGGTAAGTGCTGCAGATGATGGATTTAAACCGATCAAGACTCTAATGTAGTGTCGATGGAGAGTTTCTGTGTAGAGACTTAACGTTTTAGCAGTCAGAGCAGCTGGAAACTCATCAGACGTTTCCTTCCTTTGACCTGTAGGGAGCAGGAACAGATGAGAAAGTCCTGGTGGAGATCCTCTCCTCCAGAACGCCTCAGCAGGTGAAGGAGATCGTCGCTGCTTATAGAAAAGGTAACACACACACTCTAATACTGCATGATACAGAAGTCGTTATTGGTCATCATTAATAGCAACTTTTATTGTAACATAACTTTATTTCTATATTATGTAGAGACAAACTGAGGATACCAGTTGAAACACACACTATTTCATTTATGTGTGTAAATTATTAATATTTTCAGTGGCAACTTTCTATGAGAAGTTGGGATAAAAAATAGACTGTATTATAGTTTAAGTTTTATTTGTTACATTCTTCTGCTGTATTTGTGTGTATAAAAACTATAGAAACTAGATATTTTTTACAGCCTTGAACTGTTCTATAACATTTTGAGTGTTTATCAGTAATGTTTTCTACATTTTTAGAGGCACCTGTGTCTTTATTTCATGTGTTTTGGGGTTCCTGATAGCTTTATACTTTGTCAAACTCACAAAATGTTAAGTCTGACTTACAAAAGTGTGACAAACATTTTTTAAACATCAGGTCTAAAATAAAACTTTAACATGTTTGTTCCTCAGAGTATGATGACGACCTGGAGGAGGATATCTGCGGCGACACTTCAGGTCACTTCAAGAGACTTCTGGTTATTCTGCTGCAGGTGAATCTCCTCTTCTTTTCTCCTCTTCTCTTTCCTATCCTTGTCTCCTCTCTCATTTCCCTGTTCTATTCTTGTGTCCTCTCCTCTCTTGTCTCCTCATCTCTGTCTTTGTGTCCTTCCTTCTCCTCTCTTCTATCCGTGTCTCCTCTCCTCTATCCTTATGTCCTTCCCTCTCCTCTCCTCTTTTCCATTGTGTCCTCTCCTCTATCCTTGTCTCGTCTCCTCTATCCTTGTCTTGTGTCCTTTATCCTTGTCCCCTTTCCTCTATTATTGTCTCCTCTCCTCTCCTCTCCTCTCCGCTATTCTTTTCTTCTCTCCACTCCCTTTCTTGTGTCCTCTCTCTCGTCTCCTCTTGTCTTGTCTCTTCTATCCTTGTGTCGTCTCCTTTATCCTTGTGTCCTCTCCTCTCCGCTATTCTTCTTGTGTCCTCTCTCTCCTCTCCTCTTTTCTTGTCTCCCCTATCCTTGTCTCCTCTCCTCTACCCTCGTCTCCTCTCCTCTATCCTTGTCTCCTCTATCCTTGTCTCCTCTCTTCTCCTCTATCCTCGTCTCTTCTCCTCTACCCTCGTCTCCTCTCCTCTATCCTTGTCTCGTCTCCTCTATCCTTGTCTCCTCTATCCTCGTCTATCCTTGTCTCCTCTCCTCTCTTCTGCTCTATCCTCGTCTCGTCTCGTCTCCTCTATCCTCGTCTCGTCTCCTCTATCTTTGTCTCCTCTATCTTTGTCTCCTCTCCTCTATCCTCCTCTCATCTTTTCTCCTCTATCCTTGTCTCGTCTCCTCTATCCCTGTCTCTTCTCCTCTCTAACAGAGACACATGTTGTCTGTCCTCAGGCGAACAGGCAGAGGGGGGTCCAGGAGGGAACCATTGACACTGACGCTCAGGTGAGTCGGTTGTTTTTATCTTTGGTCAGTAAATACTTCTGCTTTTCACCATCAATGGTGTCTTTGTCCTTCTGTCTGCGGGTGTGACTGTCACATGTGTTTGTGGATACGATCTAAATGCTGCTCTTTGAACTTGTGTGCATGTGTGCATGTGTGCATGTGTGTGTTTTGGAGGTGGGGGAGGCAGTTTGAACAGCTGATCTGTATTGATGTTATGACGCCTCCTCGTGGAGGGAGCGAGAACACTTTCCGTTAAAACTTCATGTTTGAATTTAAAAGAGATTAGAAATGCAGAAAGACACTGTGAAGGGGTACTGAATGTTTTTGGAGGACATGATCCACCTCCAGTACTGAGGGGACTTAGACTCATTAGTATCGCTGATAGATTCTCTCTCATCTGTTATATGTTAAATGATGATAGCGCGGCTCTGACAGAGCTGAAAAGCTGAAATGTAGTGGAGTAGAAGTATAAAGTAGCATAACATGGGAATACCCAAATGTACTCTGCTTTTGAAGGACAAACAATGTGTACTGTTTGTTTCTGTGGTCGCAGGTCCTCTTCAAGGCAGGAGAGCAGAAGTTCGGCACTGACGAACAAACGTTTGTCACCATCCTGGGAAACCGGAGTGCAGAGCACCTTAGGAAAGGTTTGTCTGTGTGTCTGAGAGTTGCAGCCTCTGTAATAGTTCTGCAGCTTCACATGATAATATCCAGACTAATTCTGAACCTGTGTGTTTCAGTGTTCGACGCTTACATGAAGTTGTCTGGATACGAGATGGAGGAGACCATCAAGAGGGAAACATCTGGAGGCCTGAGGGATCTGCTTCTGGCCGTCGGTACGAAACCGCTGCATCCTGCTTCTTTCGTCAGTTTCTTGAGAGGCAGTGACTAATGTGTGAGTGAATAATAATAATAATCTTCTTTTCTGTTTTTTCTTTTTACAGTGAAGTGTGCCAGGAGCGTTCCAGCCTATTTTGCAGAGACTCTGTACTATGCGATGAAGGTAAGACAACAATGATGTCTGAAATGGACATCCAAGAATGATCAATGCTATGTTTAACCACCATAACAGTACAGTAGTTGATAACACATTATAATGCCAGCAAAATGCAATCCATTGCTGCTTAAATGTTTTTTTAATATACGTCGTTATTGGGGCTTTCATTTGTGGACGTTTGTAAAACACAGAACTGTGAATTGAAAAAGAGACACACTCATTTAGCTCAACTCACAAGTACAATAATGTTCTTTGTTGTCAATCCATATGCTCAGTTTATTCCAATTTGACCCAGACTGGCATTTAAATGAATCAAGACAGTGAGTTGTTTGGAAACTAGAGCTGCAACTAATGATTATTTTCATTGTCGATTAATCTGATGATTATTTTTCTCGATTAATTGATTAGTTGTTTGGTCTATAAAATGTCAGAAAATGGTGAAAAATGTCAGTCAGTGTTTCCCAAAGCCCAAGATGACGTCCTCAAATGTTTTCTTTTGTCCTCAACTCAAAGATATTCAGTTTACTGTCATAGAGGAGTAAAGAAGCCAGAAAATATTCACATTTAAGAAGCTGGAATCAGAGAATTTTAACTTTTTTTTTCGTAAAAAATGACTCAAAGCGATTATCAAAATTGTTGTTGATTAATTCAATAGCTGACAACTAATTGATTAATTAATTAATCGTAGCAGCTCTATTGGAAACTTAAAGGCTCATGGAAAAACTGCTTGTAACCTTTGTCAAGATCAAAAGGAGTAATAAAGTTTGCCGTCTTGGTTCAGACTATGGAGCCTCCATGTTGTTGTTTTATAAATATAAGTAGTGCAAAAGAAAATCAGAAAAACAACCTCGTTATGAAAAAATTGTCACTTTTTTGCCGCGCAATATTCATATTCCGTGTGAAAGTACTCATGACAAAAAAACAGTCCTAAAAAACATATTGACGTCCGAATTGATCACATGAAAAAAAAATGCTGCCGGTGTGTAACAGCCTTAAAGTGAATAATATGTATCATGATTATTAAACAATTGTGTAATTTCATGCAGATCTTGATCCAGACACATGTTAACTGTTTCTTAATATTTACAGAAGCTTGTCCTCTCAGATAATAGTTGCATACATGTATGAGGCAGACGGTCATCGTGTGTTTGTTGTTGCAGGGTGCAGGAACGGATGATAACACCCTGATCAGAGCGATGGTGACTCGCAGTGAGGTGGACTTGTTGGACGTCAGAACTGAGTTCAGGAGGATGTTTGCCTGCTCTCTCTTCTCCATGGTCAAGGTACACACACACACATGAATAAACAAACACACTGCACTACACACCTAGAAAACATTTCCCTTATATTCTGTGTGTGTTTGTGTTACAGGGAGATACCGGCGGCGACTACCGAAAGGCCCTACTGTTGCTCTGTGGTGGAGATGACGCGTAATCGTGTTAACAAGCCATAAAACAGGAACCTCCTGAAGTGCCTCTTCTCTAAATCGGCCTCTTTTTGAGCTGCAGGCTCACCGAAACAAGAAGTTGACAAAATTCTTCCCATCAAATCTTTCTTGTGTGTGAGAGAGAGACGGCTCGATCAGGTCTTTTTAAACTATGACTCCAAATAATGTCTTTGAAAGGTAGCTAACATTTCGTCCACGTCCACATTAATTAATGCAGCTTTTGGTCGACTAACATTTTCAATATGACTAATATTATATCATTAGTTTGTAATGCGGAGGTATCAGACTGCAATTGTTTTGTTTGCACTTATTATGGCAGAAACAATATAATGCAATAATAAACATTTCATCTGATGAAGTACGACACGTGTTTCTCGTCTCTGCTGCGTCTCAGTACCAATCCTGTCCTGCAATACACATGAACCTGATGTAGAAGTACCTGTTTGATTTCTGTTGAACATGCACTGGTCTCTCACAGCCACTAGAGAGAGGTAGAGCAGCTTTGATAGAGATAAGTTCACCCATGTCTTCATTGCTTGAAGACAGAGAAGGAAAATACTTGAGTATACTTAAGAACATTTTTTAGGTATATCTGCAGCTTTGTACTTCTCTTACACATGTAATATATTATATTTTATATTCCACTACATTTATTTGACAGCTACGGTAGTTGCTTACTGTGCAAATGAAGACTTTACAAACAGTATTATAGTTTAAAAATGCTGCTTATACGAATACATTATTAGTTATCATTTATATATTGCATACACATTTTCAGCTCTCTGAAAGCACAGCTCTTGTTTACATGCACAAATAACTATATAACACATTAAAGGAAAGGGAAAAAGCACAAAAGCATAAAAGGTCCTCCTTAACTTGTAATGAAGTATTTTTACATTGTGGTATTGCTAAAAACATAAATTTAAAAAAACGTGCAATTCCTCTGGTTTATTGCTGCCTCCACTCCATTATTACAACAAAGGTTAACAGAGTTTTGTTTTGTGGCGCTTTACGCCCTGAAACACTGCAATTAAATGTAAAATAATAATCCTCATGTCTTGATACCACAAGTGCAAGTAAAAAATATGAATATTGTAATTTAATTGTGAACTGATCCTCTAAACACTCAATGGCACACACATTCATTCACTGTTGCAAACATCACAAATATGAAGCTTTCACAGCTGCAGATTATCTATTGGTGATGGTGCTGGTGGTGGTGAGGCTTCTGATGAAGGCGAGTTCATTTGTACAGCAGCTTTCAACAACAAGGTAATTCAAAGTGCTTCACATGAGACAGGAAGCATTAAAGGTGTGATTAATCGTAATCAATCGCACATTTTTTTTATCTGTTCAAAATGTACCTTAAAGGGAGATTTGTCAAGTATTTAATACTCTTATCAACATGGGAATGGACAAATATGCTGCTTTATGCAAATGTATGTATATATTTATTATTGGAAATCAATTAACAACACAAAACAATGACAAGTATCGTCCAGAAACCCTCACAGGTACTGCATTTAGCATAGAAAATATGTTCAAATCATAACATGGCAAACTGCAGCCCAACAGGCAACAACAGCTGTCAGTGTGTCAGTGTGCTGACTTGACTATGACTTACCCCAAACTGCATGTGATTATCATAAAGTGAGCATGTCTGTAAAGGGGAGACTTGTGGGTACCCATAGAACCCATTTTCATTCACATATCTTGAGGTCAGAGGTCAAAGGACCCATTTGAAAATGGTCATGTCAGTATGACATGTATACTAATGGATTCTTTAGATTTTCTAGTTTCATATGATACCAGTATCTTGACTCTAGCTTTAAAACTGAGACAGATACAATCTAAAAATCGCAGGTTGCGTTAATACATGAAAGAAATTAGTGGCGTTAGACTTTGACAGCTCTAATAGTTATGAATATTATATTCCATTTCTGCTAATAAATCCCCTGAAATGTTACACACTGTTCCTTTAAGAAAAAAGAAAATTTAAAAGAAACCCAAGGCAATATAAAAAAGACAATAAAGACACATAACTTGGATTTTTACAGTAGTAAAACAAATAGAAGATTAAATGGCAAACAGGAAGGTTTTAAGCCTGGATTTAAAGGAACTGAGAGTTGCAGCACATCTCAAGTTTTCTGGGAGTTTGTTCCAGATATGTGAAGCATAAAAACTGAAAGCTGCTTCTCCGTGTTTAGTTTTGATTTGATTTCTTCTTGCATTCACTGTTCCTAAAGAAGCTTGTCATCATTTCCTCTCTGACACTTTATATCCTCATTTGTTGATGTTGTAACTTTCTGGATTGGCCTTCACTTACTTACTTTAACTACTACTGCTGACAGTAAAATGATTTCAAAGGAAGATGTTTTGTTCAGTGTGTGTGTGGCTTGAAGGAGGGGTCATCCCAGGTCCTGTTACACTACGTTTCTGTTATTCTGTTCACGGGAGCAGTTGCCGTTGATTGTTGCCACAGAAACAAGCAGCCAATAACAAGGTCTGAACAGCAGGGTGTGGGGGTCAGACCACCTCGAGCCACAGGAAGAACAATGACTCCAGCTCCTCCCACCTCGCCGCCCTGCGTGTTTTTGGGTGGGCATGTGTCCGCTCAGCTTTGTAGGTCAAATCTGACATACTTAGTGGAGCGTTGAGTTGTGTTTTGATGTTTTTTT
>CAKALG010047336.1:0-13384 GCA_916700815.1 Helicolenus hilgendorfi
GATGGTCCCAGTTCTCTCAGCTTATCGCAGTACCAGGCGCAGCCCTGCAGCAGCCACACCACCACTCCCAGCAGAGCCCGACACAGCCCGATACATTCCTCTGCTTTCCCGTAACAGCTTTGTAGTCAGAGATGAGAGGCAGTGAGTCAGAGATAGTTTAAAATGGAAAAACATGCATGGCTTTTCCAAATCCAAATTAACATTTTTTTTTTACTGAGCAAACACGTAAGCAAAAAGTAAAGAATAAAACATGCATACATAAAAAGATTGCATGCCCAAGGATCCTAGGCTGCTTATTAAGAGTAAGTGGTATGCAGCTGTAGCTGATGGTTGTTATTCAATGGAAATAAGTACAATGTGATAACTTGTTAAACAATCTTGGTATTATATGATCACTTCTTCTAGCACTGACCAAAACCTTAGCAGCAGCAGTCTTGATGAATTGCAGGTTATCTGAGTGAAGTTCGAGTAATAGGAATAACAATAGTCAAAGCAAGACATAAATAAACAACCTTTTCCTTTTGACATAAATCCTCTATCTACATAGACCATTTAACATATTTTTTAATGGTTATTATGCAATCACTGAATACCAATACTTGCCCCAATTCACTGTACATGATATTCTGAGTGTTACGGTTGACTGTAGATTATGTATTAATTTATCATTAAAAAAAACTAACGTGTATGCTTTCCGAATAGATTATGATTTTATAAGAAATCCTAAAGTCATACAAGGCATAAAAATCTAATATTAACATTGATGCAGTTATATGTTAGACTTGCTACAAGGGAAATACTTGAGATGGAAAATGTATAACACTGATGGAGGAGGACAAAACACTGTCATAGACAATTTTAACATACCTGAGACGATGGCAAAACATGTCCATTATCTCCAGCAGCGATTTGACACACAGCTCCCGAGAAAAGTCATCAAACTATCAGAAAAGAAAAGAGACATGTGTCACAGCGGCTTCCTGTGTGTGTTACTCGGAGGAAGAACACGCTTTCAGGACTTTCAAGCAACTTTCTGAGAGGATTACCTGAAAGCGTAGGAAGTATTGCATGTGCTTATGCTTTTCATTGTATGTAAATACTACTTGTTTCTGACTGTCCACTTGTTGGTATGATCATTCTTTTTCTTTCTTTCTTTTTTTTTTGTATTCTACATGTTCGAAATAAATTTTGAAATGAAAAATTAAATGAATGACATGTTGATGAAAAACTGTCATATTTTATAGCAAACTGCGTGATGCAGTAATTTCCATCAAGTATAATTTACCTTGCTTAGGGCTGTAAGCACACTGGAATAAGACACCATCTAAGGAGAGAGAAGGTAACGTTCACAACTTGCAAAATAACACACTACTCAGTTACACTAGTTACACTGCTTTTTGTCTCTCACCTGGGAACTAATAGCATATTTGAGGTAAGACAAAATAAGAGGGTTAGGAGAGGGACCAATCATCGCCTGCTCCATCAGGGCCTCTGGAATACACACATAAGCCACAATGTAAATGACAATAACATAACTGGTGTAGAGCTAAATAATTAGCATGATGGCTGCTAGGGAACTTCACTATCTTTCATCTCACCTGCAAGGTTGAGGTAGTCCCATGTTGCTCCCTTTGGAAAGTTTTTCTTGATGTTAATGGCCCACTGGTAGTCACTCCATCGTTCCTTCCATGCCTGTAGGATGGCTTGCTTCAGATTGACCACCTTCATCCTGGTAAAAACGACCACACACTTGTAAGGCAAGGCAAGCCGAGGCAAGGCAACTTTAGTTGTATAACACATTTCAGCAACAGGGCAATTCAAAGTGCTTTACATAAACATTCAAGAACATTGCGACAAAGTGCAAAAGAACATTAAGACATAATTAAAACAGTTATAAAAACATTAAAGATTAGAAAATAAAAACAAGCTAAAAAAAAGCTAGGATAGAAGCTAAAATAGAGTATAACACACAAGAGTAAAAGCTCTAGTGCAGTATAAGATCATTATCTGGTTTAATAAAAGGCAGCAGCAGCAAACAGGAAAGTTTTAAGCTTTGATTTAAAACAACTAAAGAGTTGGAGTTGGTCCTGCAGGTTTCTAGGAGCTTGTTCCAGATATTTGGTGCGTAAAAACTGAACTTCTGCATGTCTAATTGTGACTCTGGGGACACTAAGCAGACCTGATCCAGATGACCTGAGAGGTCTGGATGGTTCATAACATAGCAGAAGATCAGAAATGTATTTTGGCCCTAAACCATTTAGTGCTTTGTAAACCAGCAGGAGTATTTATTATAGAAATCAATTCTCTTGGTCTTAGTGAGGACTCAGAGACCTCAGAACTGGACTGATATGATCCACTGTCTTGGTCTTAGTGAGGACTCTAGTCTTGGTCTTAGTAAGGACTCTAGCAGCAGCTGTCTGATCCACTTCTTGACGTTAGCCGTTAGCCGATAGCTGCCGTTGCCATTAATTTAACTGATGAATTAAGATACAGTTGTGTTGCTAGGTACTAAACTCCACGTATGCTACGGTAAAAAAGACAAACCTCAGTCGCACTATGTTATTACTAAATTATATTCTTACCTGACTTTTTCAGTTTTTCAAAATATAAAAGATATTTGTTGTTTGTAGCTCCTCCGGCTTCACAATACAAAGAACGCCATTTTTAACTGTAAAAAGACGTAAGCGCTCATTGGCTAATCTTCTTTGACGTGTCAGTATTCTGTCCGTTGATTGGTGTAGAGAGAGTTAGCGAGAGTGCAAGGGCTGAGTAATGACGTAGCTGCATCACAAGATGGCACACTTTACAAAGTTAAGAGTGTCAGCTTGGTCAGATGTAAAGTCACGGAGAAAGGTAAGCAAAAACTTATCTTTCATTAACAAATAAAACTGGATAAATACTTACAAATTACTTATTATCAAGCCTGGCAACAGCTGACTATCGTTAGCATTAATTACAGAGATAAAGTCCATTGTAACAGCTAGCTACATTCATTTCTCATTTCAACATTTATCTCGAACATGTAAAATACAAAACAAATAAATAAAGAAATAAAGAAAGAAAAAGAATGATCATACCAACAAGTGGACAGTCAGAAACAAGTAATATTTACATTACATTATGAAAAGCATAAGAAAAATAAATTGTCAACACTCGATGCCTTGATTTACATATTCAAAAAAGAGTGGGAAGAAGTATAAATTATTTAATCCCACCCCTTCTCCATAAGTCAATTATTAATTATTAACCAGCTTCCTTATTAAGCCATACATATACTCTAATTAACTTTTCCTAAATTTGTCTAACTATAATTATTATTATTTAAAATTATTCTAACTACTACATACAGAAATATAAATTAATTACTGATATAATTATCCATATCAAAATATACATTTCTTATCAATCCAGAATACCAATTCATTACTTATAATATAACTTAATCACAATACCAATTCATTACTTACATATTTAACTTAATCATATTGAATATTTGTTATTATTTATAATATACAATTTATAATATATATACATATACATACACATACACACATACACACACCGCACATTGCAATACATGCTCACACTGCATACCACATATACATATATATACATACATACAGACATATACAGTATACAATACACAGCACCCGACCATGCATACATTATTCTTATACCCAAAATCTAATCCAAAAATTTGCATTATTCTTTACAGAAAAAATAGGAAGATAGACTAATACAGAATAAATATTAAGTAACCAATAAATAAATAAACAGTAACCCCTGTAGACACCTTGTGATTGTTAAACCTACTTAGCCAATTAAGCTAGCTTCAGACAAATTCAGTCATACTACTGTCATGTAAGGTTAATTACGTAAGTTATTTCAAACTTTAACCAACTTATCTTCATTTTGACCAATTATCTATTCCCTGGCATAACATTACAGTGAAATGCTTTGTTGTCTTATGTAACCACCCCATTCAGTTGTGTGATTCACTGCAGTTTCATCTTTTTTGTGTGTGTGTCAGTTCACTGCTTTTCAACAGGGTCTTTTCTCTATTATGTCACACCTGAGAGGTGGAATGAAAAGCAAAAAAATATTTGTCTTGAAAACATTCAAGATCCTAGACATAACAGACAAGCAGATTAGAAATAGAATTTAAAAAATGAAACTTAAGTCCAGCAAAGTTTTGGATTGGTACCCTTTTTGAGAGGTTAGAAAAACAGTATTACTGTAAAAAACAAATCTATTTACAATAAAAAACCCCACAAACCATATTTAGTTTAAAAGAACTTTTAAAAGAATCTACTCAAGCATGGTCTGCAGAGTTTGTCTAACTGTCCCCATTTCCACTTTTGCAGTCATCATGTTAAAAGGGATACTGTTCTCCATATCAAACCACCCAACTACTTCTGCGAGTGAAGGTGCTGTGTATTGAGTCTGCGGCAACAAAGACCCTCATTCTGCCTGACACTGGAGACGTTGTCCTGGCCGGAGCGAGCTCTGCGTCCTGGGACAGAGTGATGCCAGCCAGCAAAGAGATGACCCATGCGTCCTGGCATAGTCTAGGTAGGCCAGTATCTTATCCCTGTTGCCTTCCACTGAGGGCTGCATTAGAGAAGGGTGCTGACAGATTTGAGTCCACCCCTGGGGAGAACCAGAGAGACTGTAGTCGCAGCTCTGTGTCTGTTCTCATGACTTCACTGCTGGGAAAGACCCAGTTTTGCTGACTCTTATTTTCCTTCTCAGTTGTTGTGTGGTTTGCTTACGTTTGAAGCCATTTGATGTAGTTTATCCCAATATAATGGAGCTCACTGGCATTTAATTTATTATTTTATTTGTTTATTTGTTTTGCACAATTTAAGACTATACAACATAACAAAAAAAATAAATGAATAATATACAGTGTTGAACAAACAAACAATCAGGACAAGATATATATAATAACAACAATAACAATACAGTAAATATATCAAAAAAGACAAGTGTGTGTGTTGCGTGGAAGTGTGTGGTTAGTGTTTGTGAGGAGGATATTGATTTAAATATCTATAAACACTTCTGGGTAATCGTAACCAAACAACATTGTGAGTGGAAAAAAATAAAAAAACATAAAAACAGATACATGGACAACATGGGGAAAAGCAATTACAAAACAGCAATTAAATGACCCTTTTAGCGAATTTTATAACATTTAACAGATGAACAGTTTATTGATAGATGTGAAAAGCTACTCCATAATTTGGTTCCCCTTTATTTGTGGTACTCAAAGCCCCCTATAATCACCTTACAGTGAATACTTTCATTCAGCACTTGTTTTTACAGAAGGAAGACACTGTTTTTTTCCCCCAGTATTATTTAGAATGAGATGTTTCTCAAATGTAATTTTATGGGTGCTTTGTGCACCACAAAATACCTCAGAGCTCCACTGTACTGGGCTGAACAATAGCTGCTACCTTCAATCCTCAGCACTATACAATAACACTGAAACTATGTGGATTGTATTTATTGTGTTTTTTTTGTGAACTATATATCAAATCCATCAGGGGAAATTGCTAATAGCTAACCCATTAAAGACCTACCTGTATGTTGCACAGGAAAGGCAGAAGAGGATAATCTTAATGAAATAATAGAAGTAATATTTCATGGCTTGGGCCTCTGTTACAACTACTCCTTCCACAGTACATAATGTTACTGTCTTTCTCTCTTCCTCTAAAACACACCAAGGGCCTTTGGGCACACATAGGTAATTACCAAGGGTCGAGAGCCAGGAAATGAGAGTGGCACCCTTATGTCCCCTCGGGTTGTCCATTCACATTGCTTCATGAATCAGGATAGACTAGAGGCACCTGCTGTAACCAAGAGAAGATAAGGCACATTATGTGTCGCCACGTTTAATGTCTGCACATGACCGCTCTCTCGGGTTAGAGCTCCCAAATGGCAGCCACGTCAAGGGAGGACGTTGTCACTTGTTACACGTTGGACATACATAATCTGTTTAGTATGATTTACTTAAGGAACTATACAACACGTGTTCACCCACCAGCACACCCACCCAGGTGTTTTTCATTTCGAGACTGTGAAGTGTGCTCAGATGTTCTTGATTGACATCGCAGAGATCTAATTAGCCAAGTGAAAACACCTGTGTGGGTGTGCTGGGCCTTTAACAGTTTGAATCTAGTATTTTTTCTCTAGCTGGGTACTTAGCTAGTACTTTGGCAATTATCTCAGAAGTGAGCTTCTCTCAAAATTGAGTCGTCTTCTGATGTGGTGTTAGCACTGTCAATCGCTTTTCCCACTGTGACATGTCAAAATGTCTTCTCTAAAAAAAGCCATATGTACGTCACTAAGTGATAGAACGATGTCCCCCTCTGTGTTTTTAAAAATCCTGTGCATGATTTGATTTGATTTGATTTGATTATTATTGTGTCTTGCATAAATAATATGCCTAACCCAAACGGGCTTACAAGACACCATTGTTTAGAAAATAAAGAAAAGACAAAGGCAGAAACCAGAGTGGCAGCATAAATTACAAATCATACTAAGCAAATAAACCATCCTGACGTTTTTTCCAAGCTTGAGAAACAAAAGTAACCAACTTATAAGCATTCAAATTAAATAGCTTTTTTATTTAGTCATCATCTGAGCACCAAAAGATTTCTGGATTTTGAACAGACAATTTATTTAAAATAGAAGTTCTTAACTCATCATAGTATGGACAATACAAAAGAAAATGTGATTCATTTTTTAACTTCTCCTAACTCGCATACTTCACACAACCTGTTGTCCTCCTGGATGTTTTTAAATCTACCGACTTCAAGGTCCAGAGGAAGGACTCCTGTTCTTAACTGTGCAACTAAAGACCTTTGGCTCCTTGATAAGTTTGCTATATAACATAAGATTCAGTACCACACTATTGTGCTTGATTTGAATACATGTTCGTAATTTTATTTTTAACAATAAATCTTTCGACCATTTTTCTTCAACTCTAGTAACTTTCTTCTAACTGTGTTCATGTTGCGTGATAAATTATTACCATAAATATATTGCAATTCAGCGTCCTCAAAAATAGCATGAAGTTCTGTGTACTTTTGATGTGCACTTGGGCTCTGCGCCGGCAGCTAATGGACAACACCAGTGGGCTCTTGGCTTATCGTCGCACAAGACGATGAGCGTGGGCAGTAGGACGGGGCTGTTGTGTCTCTTCCATTTGGGCAACAGACTACAAAACATGTCTCAGTCGTTGGATAGATTCCCATCACACTTGAGACACTTGTGATGTGTTTAGAACAACACATTGTCTGTATCTCTTTATAGAATAACTTAATTTATACCGCAGTATGTACCAATCATTGATCTCCTAATATAGTACCATGTATTTTTCACTTCAGATGTTCATTTCGGACTATTAATACTATCATACTTACAATCTTTGCACAAGTCTTGACTTCCTTTCAAAATCTGCTATAGTAATACACATATAAATATAACAATGGTGTTCATTTGATTACTTTATCTACATCTAGTGACCTATAAAACACATTTCACTTTGCACTTACAGTATAAAAGATAGAACAACATTATATTTGATTTAAATTGAATTAGATTGCTATATTACCCATTTGTAACACCATAGGACAACTTATATATTCATGTATATTAATTCCTGTGTAATAGATCATATTATCAATGCAAAAAAGACGTAGTTATAATAACCTCAGGCGTCCAGTACGTATCTTTGATTGAGTGATACTATCACAGGAACTAACAGGGAGTACTTTTAGCGGTGAAAGTGTTGGCCACAGAGCCACATGCGGCTTGACACTGAAGAGCTTTATATAGCCCCTTCAACACGATTTCCCCTCATTTTACTGTCATCAAGAGTCCAGGCTACAGGGAGCTTGTTCCAGCATTAATTATAACTAGTCTATATGGGCTGGCTCGCTGGCAGAGAGCCTGCCTGGCGAGGCTCCTTCCTTGCATCCTTTCACATCCTTTAACTGGCTCCAGAGGAAGGCTTCTGTAGGTGTAACGCTTTTTTGTTTTATATCATGTGAGCAAAATGTGTGTGTGTCCAGGCCCCAGCTGGCTTTGTCAACTGTTCCCTGGGAGTCACAGAAGGGACATTCCCAAGGGATCCTGGGTGTCAAATTGCTGTTGCGTAATTTAGACAAAATATCATGATGACGTAGGGGGAAAAAATCATCTCACCCTTCTATCTATCTATCTATCTATCTATCTATCTATCTATCTATCTATCTATCTATCTAGGATTTAGCATTGGTGCATGGTCTAATGAGGTTATGTCTGCTTGGTTCCCCAGCTTCACGCTTTCTTTCTTTTTTTTCTTCTGGCCAGCAGGTTACGTGGCAACAGCCTCCATATGGTAATTAATATGTTTTATTTGCTGGAGCCGTGAGTGTGAAGGGAGAGGCTGGTGCACCCGTGGCACTCATAGCTCTGGGATACAGACAACTGCTAATAAGCCATAATTGTAATTGTAGCATTTTCTTTCTGAGGGATAGGTAGAAATAGCCAATATAAAGTATATAAAAAAGGTAATTTGCTCACCTTGTTGGCAAAATCTAGCAACAAAAACAGCTATACTGTATAACAGCTTTGCGCCTTAGAGCCCCTGACATGGATACATGCCCAAAAGTAGTCAACATAAGAATGCCATGGGATTCTACCTGCTGAGAATTACTTAAAGGGACTGTTTGTAACTTTTTACACGTATGAATCATTTTTTACGTGGGAACAGGTTGTAACATAACCTAAAAAATGAGACCTTTCACGACTTTCTGTGTTTCTTCTATCAGCCTGTAGACTGCTTTTTATGTGAAAGACTCGGGTCGTCCCTGTGGACGTGATGTCATGTTTGCTCACGTGTGCGCAGCTACAGGGAGAGCTAACGATAGCTAACGTTTGGTTAGAAATGGAGTCCGTTAATGCAAATAAATGACCAGCCTCCACCAAGACAACCACACAAACTCACAAAAATTACAAAGTTATATCTATTGAAGCCCGTCTTGCAAAACAGGAATGTGACCGACGTTAGAGGAAAACTAGTGTTGCAGGAGCGTGTGTGCACGAGCGAGCAGCGAAGCAGAAGATAGTTAGTTTAGCTTCGAGAATATCAAGTGAATGTTCAGTGGAAGTTACAGTTTGTGCAAAAATAAATGCTGTAACTCCTCGAAACTAAAAGAGGTTTTCCGTGTCTTGTTTCCCTTGCTGCTTAGTGACGTGCCGGGGCTCCAGAGCGAGTAACGTCATCGTCTCCGACCAAAACTACGGTGTCTCCTCCATGCTTTCTGACCACGGTCGGGAGGCTGAAGCAGGAAAAGTTAACACTAGGATCAACATCGGCCAGGCCTTCAATTCATGGAGGGACCTTTGTTTGGTAAGCTAACATTACTGCAAAGCATGTGAAATATAAACTGATATTGTGGTTTTAGCTGGCTAATGTTGCTAATGTTAATCAACATGATGCCCGTTAATCACGTTCAGTCTCGCTTATGTCGCCTCACTGTTTTGATCGATGCTCGTTCGTGTCATGTAGTGTGAACAGAGCGCGAGCAACAGGATATTGTGGTTTTAGCTGGCTAATGTTGCTAATGTTAATCAACATGATGCCCTACATGCCCTTAATTATCCAGGACCTCTTGGCGTCTAATCCTGCTACGACACGTACACCAGTGTGACATCACAGCTATCAAAAGAAGGATCACTTTCAGAGTAAAGTCATATTCTCTGTTCCACAATCCGAGTGACTCTGATGAAAGATCTACAATGCTGTCATGCATTAGGCGCTCATTAACACTGCCCACCACTAATCCCGAAAGCTTCACTTCTACTTTATGTGCCCAGGCCATGTTACATAATCAAACTTGGCAAATGCTTCGAGCATGGCCTTTGTGATCCCAGTGTCAGTTGGTGCCGAGACCCGACGCCTGAGCTCAGCACAACCAGTGGCCAGCATGTTAATCCCACATCTGTCGCTCACTGTGGGTGATTTAATCACCCCAACCTGAATTATTTAGAAAGAACTGATGGCCACAGATCTCGTGCAAAGAGTTCAGGATTATTCATCACCGGTCAAAAATGTGCTCCGCAGTGCTGATGACGACATTGTACTTGCATAACTCTTTCAACTCTTTAATCTAAGAGGGCCCCTGTTACAGAAATGCCATACATTTGGTCATAGATCTTTCATGCAGATGTCACGTATATGTTTCACGTCAAAGTGTTACTTTATATTGATTGTTATCGTTATTACAATGTGTCATCCTTCACAAACATATCAATGAAATCCTTCCATTTTTTCTCATTTGAATGAGTGTGGTTAACCAAGGAGGCTTTTTCATGCTGAATTACTTATTTCCACTAAATTTATGAGCACATCTCTGGTAAACAAGATTTAAAGTGGTGCTTTTGTGTGATTCTTTGTGGAGAAACTTTCACAGATCTGTAGATTACATCAAC
The DNA here is from genome assembly GCA_916700815.1 of Helicolenus hilgendorfi. Classification (NCBI taxonomy): domain Eukaryota; kingdom Metazoa; phylum Chordata; class Actinopteri; order Perciformes; family Sebastidae; genus Helicolenus; species Helicolenus hilgendorfi. The sequence continues at coordinate 10,483 of CAKALG010047336.1, forward strand.
TAATCGATCAGTTGACAAAATCTTATGAGTGTTAGTCAACAGCCCGACATCTACATGACATTACATGTACATTATGTACATTTTATTTAAATGCAGAGGTCAAATTATATATATGTACCTGTATGTATATGACAAATCTAATTAAGTAAAAAAAAACTTGCCTGGATAACCTGCTGCTATGAGACAATAATTTCCCAATTTAGGATCAACAAATATCTATCTATCTATCTATCTATCTATCTATCTATCTATCTATATATCTATCAAAGTTTATGTAACAAATACCCTTTTATTTTAAACTGTATACAGTATGCTTGCAAAACATTTATAAAATATTATTCTAATCCCATATTATATTATACTTGAAAACCAAATCATTGAACAGTAGAGATGACCGTTGGGCCAATACTTTAGGCCCATATTAGCTTATCACAGATTGGTATCCTTGTATATGTTGGCCTGAGTAACAAGAAAATGAAAGTACAGAAATGCCAAAGATATGCTTGCGGTAATTTAGAAACAGCGCCGCCATTATGTAGTTTGTTAACCAGAGAGGATTAACAAGTTGATTTTCAAATGCAAAGATTTCCCACTTAGTACATTTCTTGATCACAATTCTTTAATAACCAAGCGACCCTTATCAAAAATCTCTGTTTCAGTCATGTGTTTATGTTGGAAATCGCATATTGGCTGATATATCAGTCAGATTTCTTTTACTCTGCTGAACAGTGTAAGACTTTTACTGTAACTTACAAGAAAACCTAAATGTGCAGTTACTATGCAATAGGCTTTTTTCACAGAAGACATTTTCACTTGTCATAGAAGGAAATACACAGGTGTTACTAATAACGCTAACGATAGCTCTGTGCTATTCAAGTGTGATGTGACAGTGAGCCAGCATGCACGATACCAGGACCCTGAAACTGAATGGAATTCACTCACCATTAGTTTCATTCTTTACATCTAAGTTTTTCCTACTGTGACATGTGGAAATGTCTTCAGAGAAAAGGCCCATAGTGAAATTGAAGGCTTAAAAACATTCAGCTATCCTCCGTTCTGATGTAGAGTAATAATAGAGTAATAATGATCTCTCATGTGTTGTTGCCCCATTGATCTGACAATGTGAGCTGCAGGCCTCTTGCCCAGTTCGGCGGGGCCAAAAGGCCCCTGGCCGCTGGTTGTTTGTGTGTCACAGTGATTAATTGATGAGCCTTCTCGAATAATTGGCCCAAGACCAGGAAGTCATCTGACTGCGGTGACTTCATTCTTGATCTCCCATCTTAACCCCCCCCCTCCTCATGGTGATGTATTCCCTCAGCTACCACGTCATCCATTCATTACTCAAGCCTGAGGATGTCTTGCATTTTGCATTTCAATACAGCCCAAGGCCGGTGGACCACTTTCAACAAAAAAAGATAAAAACAACTTCTTTTTTTTCACAGTTAGTTTTTAATTGAATAATTTAAATGACTTTGAATTAAAATCAAAAGCCCAGTAGACATTTTGCTGGACATAGGAAGACTTCTACAGAGGTCAAAGGTTTTCCCAATCATCCCTTTAAGAGAAAAATACCTGTTTAATCATGAGCATCTGTGCTGAAATGAAACAAGAGAAATTAAATCATTGAAAAGTGAGACAAGAATCATATTTTTGCCTCTCAATAGCGATTTCATTGTAGTACTCTGATAAAAACAGATAAATATCGATTGCTGTATTCTATCAAAAAGAACTTTGTATAAAAATAAGCAGGTTTGTTCAGCCTGGCTGCTCCCTATTATACTTTTTATGTCGCTATGCTTTTTACACTATAAACCTTTATATTTAGCTAAAACAAGTGTGTGTGTTTCTTTTTTAAGGGCTCAGGTGGGCAACATGAAAGCTAAAACAATCTCCGAAAAAAGTATTCAGGAGAAATGCTTCACCTTATGTTCACCACTGAGTAGGTGCAGAGGCTTCACACATCATCAGTGTATAGAACCTTCCCAGAAGGCAATGAGCATAATAAATGTTTAGGGTTGGGTAAAGAACGCTTCACTTATTAGCCAAAAATGCTCTTTATATTTTACTACATCCCACAATTTTCTATAAAAGCAACATATAACCAAGAAAGATCATAGAGTCAAGAATACGGAGTTAAATTTCTATTAGGAAAATATTAGTCATTGTGACCAACATAACGACCATGTTATGGTTCTCCTCTGTGTGTTCATGTTGTAGTTTTTCACCATATATATGTTCCCTTCTAAAGACATCTTTTATGTGTGAAAGTGAACTAAAATTGTTCCACAGGGACATGACATCCACGTTTTAGTGAGGTAATAGATAAACTGGACTTGATAAACAGTATTTTGTGACACAACATAAACATGTTGAGGTTTGAATGATAAATTCTCACTAGGCATCTAGAATAAGGGATCATTTTTAATATGCTATAATCCATGCCGAAGAAAAAAAGTTGTCATGCATTATAATTGTGTCTCTTAAACTACTGTATATAGTGATAGCAGATGATTGAATCTAGAACTACAACTTTAAATATTAAGTTGATTTGGTTTGAACTTTTAATTGAACAGGGATTTGCTTTAATTAATGGCATTTTTTTTTTTAGAAATGAATTCAATCTGTAAAGAGACCATTTGCAGACTGGAGACTCAAACACCTTTTTTTGGAATATGACTATCCAAGATCAGTCGAAACTGTTTTTTGGAAGATTACCTTGGGAACAATCACTTCAAGCCCATAGACTGCATATATAGATGGACGACACGCTTCCACTTCCTCCCACTGTACAAAAGTGAAGCCAAAATATCCAAGGAAACGGGGAATGCCATTTTGGGATTTTGAGTCTTGATCTTGCAGTATTGATCGGGGAGATGGAGCCGTGGTATCGAGGTCCCACCCA
>CAKALG010047337.1:0-14651 GCA_916700815.1 Helicolenus hilgendorfi
CTTCACTCAGAATGCGCGCGCGTCCTCGCTGTCTCGCTCCACCTCTAGACGTGAACGCGCGCTCACTCCACACTGCAGAAGAGTTAGTTTAGCTCTGAGAATATCTAGTGAATGCACAGGGGACGTTTGTGCAGAAATAAATGCTGCAGCTCCTCCAGACCAACAGAGGTTTCCCGTGTCTTGGGAAGTAACGGAGCTCTTCAGAGAGTTAATTTAACTTTAATTTGAATTTCGCTGATTTCACGGCCACAGGTGTCGCTGTTAAAAAGCATTTCTGAAAGTTACAAATAGTCCCTTTAAAAATGTGATTTTACCTTACAATCATCCATGTAGACTTGCAGTCTGTACATCCGTGGTTATTGTGCAAACAGAAACACACAGCAGAGGCTTCAGTTGGTTCCCGCCAGATCCTACACACTGCACCTTTAACCATAGCCATTTCCTTATCTTCACTACCGTATAGGTCCCATATGCAGATATTGTAGAAATGTGGGAGTGGACATTAAAAATCGTTGTCATTGAACATAATCGGGGGTTTTGCAGAAACAAAATATTCAAAGTAGCTGATCACGCTCTCTGATGCTGTGCTTGATTTACCTGATAGTGAAATGATGTCCATCCTCACCGTGCTAATCCTCACTGAGCTCTGAGAGTTTTACAGTCCATCATGAAGAAGTACAGAAACTTAAATACACTGATTATAACATTACTAACTCACCGCCCACCACCTGTTGTTGCTATTCTATCGACTCCATCCTTTTCTTCCTATAACAGTATTTTCGTTCCGTCGGTACATCGTCTGCTCCCCTGTTGTGTTTTTGTGAGATATTTCATTATTGAACAACGTCAATCATGTTTATCGGCCCGTGGCTCCGTCTCTCTGTCTTCCGGCGGAAGAGAAACGCAGCAATAGTTGGCCGGCCTTTAGAAAAACTGTCTCTACACGTCTTCTTCTCTTCCTTTTGTCTCTTTTATTACTCCGTGTGTCTCTCTCTCCATCACTCCATCCCTCTCAGCAGTGCGGTGTGAAGACGAGTCGTTGTGTAATAAATGTGTCAGTCATCAGCATTTGGTCCATTAAAGAACTCATGAAGCCTGCAGACTCCGCTCTATTTCACACTCTCTCTTTCTATTTCTTTACTTTCGTTCTTTTTCTCTCATTTGTCTTTCTTTTCTTCCCCTCTCTGTTAATCTCTCATCTCTCCTGCTGACATTATCTGCAACTGCACTTCTTTCCTTGGCTCTCTCTCTCTTCCTCTCTCACATCTCAAAGTAAAACATCTCTTAGCGGGGGGGCTCTCAATAAGGTCAATTCAGAAAAACTTCACAGAGGAAGAAACAGCAAACATCTCCTCTACACAAACATACACAGCCTCACACACACACAAATGCAAATGCAGCCCATTTAGTTCATGTTTTGGTGGTTTTGATAATCCTCCAGAAAGATCCTTTAGATCCTCAAAGCCTGTTCTTGACCAGGTAGCATCCCCTCCAAATAACGCCCCTCGGCATGGGAAGCTGGCGCATAGAGGCACCTTTTAGCAACAGTGTGACAAACCGGGCTTTCAACTAACTAACTAACTAACTAGAGTCTGTTCAGGGTGTTGGATGGGTCAAACAAACACGAGACGTTCAACCAGGAGACGATGATTGGACGAAAGCTGAGGTGCCGCTCCCAGCTTTCAAACCGGAACAGCGTGGTGGCTCGTTTGAAAACGTTCTTCTCTTTACATTATGAATATTGAACATTTTATGGGAGAAATGAGCAGTTGCTGAATCTGTCTTTATTTTGGATCGACCACACTTAGTTTAAAAGTTTCCAGAGGCGGCGTCGGACGCCTGTGATTTGCATAAAGTAGCTTAAAGACCTCAACTTCGTGCAAATGAGGAGCGAACGACGTGACGGTCCGTCTCTCGAATCGCGCCACCACGCTACCAGAATGCATTGCACGGCTGCTTACATAGGCGATGAATGGGAAGTGTGGAAAGGACGGAGCCTGTGGAGACGTACCATGAGTCACGTGAGTGGTTAGTATGGTCAGCCTTGTGAGTAATGTGAGTCACTAGTCAGTGAAGATAACGTCAACCACAACCGTTTCCTAACCCTACTTAAGTTGATGTGTTGCTTTAACCTAACTTCCTGTGAAAACGGAAGTTTATTTTGAAAGGACACTTTGCATGTAAAGAGCGATACCCAGTGGGTCGGTCTCCGATGCCGAGGGGCACTGACCAAGCGGCTGTATTTGAGTCGGGAGTGAGAATGTGTTGGGTGACTGCAGTTACTATCTTCTTTAAAAGAAATACTAACGTCTCCCAAACAGCGGGGCAATAGTTAATCAGCTCCACTTGGCATGGCATTTGTTCCATTCACTTGTTAATATAAAAATATCAAGAAGCAGAAATATCAGCAGCAAACCTGGCCCAAAGCCTAAAGGCAGTATTTCAATATCAAACTGTCTTATAGTTATTCTCTCAGTGAATACGGACACAGCAGCTGCAGTCCTCTGTCATCGTTACCCTGGCTGCGTTGCACTAAAGTGAACTGTAATCACTGTAAGTACATGTGGAAGTTGGACAGAAATTGACTTGGAAGAATAAAAAGATGCTGGCCGCTGTTATGTGCTTAAAAGGCAAGGAAAGGTCGAGCCGTTAAGCTACGCTGATTGAAATTGAATGCGAGCTTAAACAGCTGGAATAGACTTCGTCTGCCTCGCTGCGACTCCGTGACGGGCTTTGTGTTTATTCAAACTCCAAACACATAGAAACACAAGCACAGTGATTTATTTCCTTTCTCAGACAGTTCAGAGTGAAACTAACAGTTAAAACAGGTACCGACTTCTTTTCCATCCATCTTTTTACGACACTCACATATCAACAAACGAGAGCGACGAGCATAAATAACAGAATGACAAAATCAATTTCTCATTACATGGGCGACAGCTTAGTGACTCACACACACACACACACACACACACACACACACACACACACACACACACACACACTGGTCAGAGCTGAAATAACACAACGCTAAGCTACCCAAAATCTCCTGATGTGGCTGTGTACACGCTGTGGGCTTTACTCAAATCCCTGTTTAAACCTCCGCTCTCCCCGGGAATTAGAAATTAATAAACTTTATTACTGAGGTGGTAAATAGAATACAGGCTTAATGCCAATATCACCGAGCTTAAGCAGGAATTCAATAAAAGAGCGATTCACCTCAACTGCAGTGTCCGAAGAAAGAGAGGAGGACTAAAAGCAGAGTGAATGTTGGACTTAACACCAGAAACAGGAAACCAAATGAACGCCAACGCTGGTCATTTAAACGTTGTTTTAAACTTTGTTTTCTAAAAGGACGTGTAGAGCAACAAGGAAATGTTAAGAGCACCGGTATATTACATGTTTCCCTGTTTGTTTCAACTCTTTCATCATGAATGAGATGCTGCGTTTTCAACATAACCTCGCCGGCTACGTGTGCTTTTAGTACATGTGAGCGTGCTCCATTGGCTAGCTTCACGGCCGGCGCCCTGCACTGCTCTCATGACGGCGGTTACAGCCGATAACAGAGGAGAAAAGATGTGTCTCATGTGAGGTTAAAAACTCCACTGGGAAACATTGAGCTGTGTGGATGTTGCCTTTGAGATCAGGGAAGCTCACGTCTCTTTCCAGGATTCTGTGTGCACAGACAAAAAGCTCAAATGAGCCAATTTGTCAAGAATAGCCAACTATGAAAGTGGGAATTAGGCTCGTAAATGTGTTTAAGTGTTACTGCACAGGGCACAGAGAGAATAGGACATTAGACCGCGGGGAGTTAAAGAGACTTGGTGTACACCGCGGGGACTGGGAAGTTAGGGCCGGACCACACAGGGAGTGACTGATGAGGGTCTTACACTACCGGAGGAAAGGCAGAAAGCTCCTCTCCAAAGGGCTCTTTGTTGAAGGAGGTTAAGGTATGACACATTGGGATCTGCTCCGTGTTCAGGAGGTGAGTGATTACTGCTGTACTCTGCAGGGGATAAGAGTACAGCGCTGCACAGTAGGGAGATTATCCTTTAGTGAGGAGGCCCAGAGCGCTTTTGATAAGTTTCTTTCCTCTGTGTTTTTTACATTTTTCTAGGCCCCCTTGGGAAAGGAAAAGGAAATGTCTGGTCGTCTGTCGGCTCACTGTGCAGCTACTATTCTCTCATTCTTTATAAGAAGTTCTGCATTTCAAGTTTCACTTTTGAAAGTCTGTCTTAAATCATGCTAATCAGATTTATCCTAAACCCTGGTGAATAATAACATCATCCTGCAGGACTTGGGTGGGTATAGATTTTCTTTTCTGACCCAGGTGGCATCACTCGACGTGAACACAGAGGTAAACATGGCAGCAGCTCTACTGATTGCTCCGATCGCGGCACATCTGGATCTTTAATCTTTGCTTTGTGGGCTGGTGAATTAACTTATCAGTCACATTATCGCCAACTCTACAGGGCTTATCTTGTTTAGCTCATAGTTTTGGTTTTGCAGCACTTCTACAGTCTGGTTCAGTCTCAGTGTCTCCAGCATCAGCAGCAGCAGCTCTGATAACATCTCTGTACACTGCCTGCTCAGCACCAAACAGCTGACACACACTGTTAACAGAGCAGCTGGCGGTAGAGTTGGAGACCAGATCTGAGTTGGACGGTGAATATTAGACTCAACATGGGAATGAAAACAAACTCCAGTGGGATGATAATGCTGTTCTGATATTTGCTCTGTGTTTGTTGGATGTGTACGTGGGAAACTGCTCTACTTCTACATGATGTGGATTTGTATTTCAACACGGTCTCATCTCGACTCGTCTCATACTGACGCTTTGTCAGACCCCTCGGCGTCACTTTTTTCAGTTGCAGTAAACACGTGTGACGAGAACGGGCTGTGTTTTTCTAGTCCTGTCTCCTAAAAATCAGGTTCCCATACAACTACAATTGTCGTTTTTTCCGTTTGTGTTCGACGCCTCACAAATACATTTGTAATGATAGTCCACAGAAGGAGGAGGTCGGGATGGATGGGTCAATGAACACACGACTTTCACCCTGTGTCCCATGTGAAACTAAAAGTCAACATTCACTTGTTTTATTTTACATCTGTAGCTTAATGATGTAACAACCCAAAGCCAACCCATGATGATTTTACTAAACCCAACCATGTAGTTTTATTGCATTTTTTGTTTTATTTTCTTTCGTTTTGTTTCAATTTACAACGTTAACCGCGTGTTAAAAACTGTTAAAAACTGTTTAAAACTGCGACCGGTCACACAAACAAATGAACAATGTAAGCCTCACCATGCCTTAACCCAGGAGAAAATACATTTCCCTTGAAACATAATTGAGAATGCTGTTTAGTTGTATGGGAATATAACTTTGTAGAGACAGGGTTGGTATTTTTCTGGAATATCTTAGACCTTTATATTAACCTTGTGTTTTTTGTGCTGCCTAAATATTACCATTACAAAACTGTACACAAGACTCTCCAGCCATGCTAGCTAGTCTGTGAGGCTCTATTTAGGCACAGTGGTGCTTTGAACTAAATGTTAATGTTAAGTTCACCATCATAGTTTGGTGTCTTATGGGAATGTCATTAGTTAATCAAGTGTTAATCCATAAAGCATTATAGTATTAAGTATTACACAAATGGAAAACTTTTGACCGTGCAATTTTTTAAACAAAGTCTGCAAAGTCTGTTCCAAATGTCCTGCCTTCCCATCCAACAGTTGTTGAGACATTTCACACAGAACAATAAATGTCAACCTTGCGGTGATGCTGAAAGTCATTAGGATCCATTGTTTGGGAACTGTGAATGTCTGTACAAGATTTCATGGCAATCCATCTCATAGTTGTTGGGATATGTCAGACTGGCTGACAGACGGACGCTGCCATCCATTGTGAAAAGCCTCTCCACGGTCAGCCAGGATAAATGATCAATCTCCCCTTCCATTGAGCTCAACCTGGTAATATTGTTGTATTCATCCTCCCACTGTGCATAAATGTAGCTATCACCTTCTTTTAGCTTGATGGAAACCATTAAAGGCGTGTTTGACTGTGAGACCTCGGACCACAGGGCCCCTCAGCCCAATAAACCACGCACCTCAACACACCACATTTAGACCTTTTAACACCTTAAACCCATTTAAGACCACAGCGTGGTTATTTATTTCTCTTCATACGCTGAACCTGTTTAAAAACCACACGCTCCCCAGGTTTCCACAGCCATTCATTCATGTGCACAAGCTGTTCAAAACCCATTTAAAAACCACATGGTTCCTTCTCCTTCATATATTTATGTCAGCTGTTAAACTGATTTACACATCAAGTGGTCTGAGCGAAGCAGTCTAATTGGTCAAAGACTCATTCCGACCATGCTGATAACCCCTCTTAAGCATTCACAGCTAAGGTTATTGGTTTTTATGTTTCATCTTGTGCAACGTAATGAGCTAATTAGCAGTTTTTCTTACTCTCTCCTGCTGTTTATTATTCATGTTCACTACCCCGAGGAAAGTCAAGACGCACATATTGATGGCTGTCTAATAAAAGCCATAACCCTTGAGGAAGAATTATTGGTACATTTTTTTCTGACGGCACATACATGTAACTAACTAGAACTGGTTATATGACTATACAAAAACAAATGGCAGGTTTGACAGCCTGCAATACGCCTGCTCAGGGAGAGTATGCATTTAATGAATGTATTCTGAATTGATGGAAGAACTAATTGACGGAAAAATATCCAGCTTAAAAACAACACAGGTACATTGTGATTGTGCAGAAAACACGATGCATGCATTACTCAAGAAGTGAGCTGTATATTCTGACGTCCAGTTAGAGGTTCCAACCAAAAGCCCTGTCTTCTTCTTCCTGCCATTACATTCCTAAGCTTCAACAGGCACACATAAAACACTTAGGGCTATCTCACACCCGCCACAAAGCAGCACAACAGTCATCGCTATTTTCAGACCGACACAGTTGTCATTTTCCCCATTTACACCTCATGTGGACGGTGCACACACACACCTCTGTCTGCGCTCAGCGTCTCCTCCCATCATCCCTCTGTGTGTGTGTGTGAGTGGAGATGTTGGCGACTTCAAAGTTTGTGGGCCCATCTCGTCCTAAACGGTAGCGTACTGAGGCAGATGACTCCACGCTTTACACACTAATGCACTTCGGGGTTTGCCGTACCAAACAGGTTGATGGACTAAAGACGTCACCATCATCAAAGAACAATCTGGAGTCTCCCTGCAGCTGCAATCTGAGGAGCCCCTCTCTACTTTTACTGAGTTTGGAAGGACAGTGTTACATCAGAGCAATGAAGAAAGTCTTTCAAGGGTCTCATGCCATGCATGCATAATACAAGTGAAACTGTGTTTCAATAATTCAACATTAAGCATCTCAGGAGCTGGATCTATGGGATCAGTGGCCCGATGTTCGCCTATTTGTGTCAGAAATATGGCTAAGCATGACGTACTGTGGAACACCGCCAGCCTCGACAGGACAGTAATGCATTAAGCTTCACCCCAGTCTGTGTCGGTCAAGTTCAACATGTCTGCTGGTTAGTGAAGTAATGGGGAAACCATGTCTGCGTAGGCTCGGTGCTGCTGCTGTTCAGGGCTCCATTACTGTGGGGGTCATTAGGAACATGTTGGAGCAGCTCGGAGGCGCTCTGTGTGGACCACAGTCTCTTAGCTGACTCACACAGCATGAACATTTTGTCTTTCTCACTTCTCTGTCTGTCTCTCTCTATTTCCATCTCTCTTTTTATTTATTTATATCTGACTCTTGAGGGCAGCAGACACCAGCACATTTCAAATAACGTGTAATATGAAATGCGTCATTTAAGGCCCGTAGGACTCGCTGGACGAGTCACACGCTCACAATAAGCAGTTAAAGAACAATGGCTGGGATTTGCCTATCCCGGGAGGGAGTGTGATGAAATGGTTGCCTTTTCTTTTCTGAGAAATGAAACAGTGGCTATGCTCACACGTTAATCATCAAGAACATGTGTTATCCACCAGTGTGCTGGCTCACGGAGAAAACACCTCTGGTGTGTTTTATCATTTCAACTTAACTTTATATAGAACATAAAGTGGCTGTGTTAAAGGTGTGTACACTGCAAACCAGGGTTGTGCCATATGGTATCATTCACCAAAATCATATCCTAATAATGGCAATGATTTTTCGTTATTATTGTGAGCAGTGGCAGCATGACTGTCGACTGTGGGTTCATTGGCTTTAAAGAGTATTGATCTTTGCATACACAAATAACTTAGTATTTGTGGTCAGAAGTGTGATTTGTTTGAGCTGTAAGCACTCCTAACAGTGATGTCACAGGTCCTGAAGGTCCTGGAGTACACCTGTTCATCACCGCACCGGAGTTCAGCACAACCAGGATTTTCCGGGGTTTTTAAGTTGCTCTCTACAGCGTATACTTCATCAACCCAGTCGCCACAAATAATGTTGGCATTGTACCTTCCTGCAAACTACAGGATATGTCAACACCGTCTCACGGCAGTTCGTGAAATAGTCACAACATTTAATCTATTTGCTATTTGTACATAGACACGAATTTCCCTTTTTTTGTGAGGCTTAACATGACTGCCGAAAACGTGTTTTGCGTTACTCGCCTACAAATGTCGAGTAACATGTGACGCACATGTCAATTTCCGCTCCAGGTTTTTCAAAATAAAACGACTTAGTTAGACTTAGGAAAAGATCGACTTGGTTAGGCTAAGGCAAAAAAATGACTTAGTTAGGTTTAAGAAAAGATTACCAGTTAAACTAATACCAGAAGTGGCATAACTTTTTCATGCTGACTATCACAAAATGTTTTTTAAATTTGTATCTTTGTACACAAATCAATACATTAAATATCATGACTATTTCTCTAACTGCTGTACGACTGAGCCGGATACTGTATGTTGAATATTGACGTTTCTGAAACAAAAACACGTTTCATAGATATATTCATATCAGTCTCGTATCACGCTAGCAGAAACACACAGTGACATGTAGTCAACGTCCTGAAACGATCGGTTAGGTTTCGGCAACAAAACTACAAAAAAAATATCATGGTTTGTATTAAAAGAAATAACATAATAACAAGAATGTAAGGTAACAACCGTAACAATGTCGAATAAATGCCAACAGCCTTTAGCGGACTTTCGTAAAAAGCTTTACTTTTGGTTTCACACGGACACAAACAGCAGCTTCCTGGGTGAAAGCCCTGTGTTTGTTTGACCCCTCCCACCCGTCGTTAGTGGACTTTCTCATTTGTTATACTCGTTATTAGACCACCTAACTTTCAATAACAGTCGCCCGATATACTCCATGACTGGCACTGACCAAATGCGAAAACGTTGACATTCAACGTATCCGTGTTTTACTGAAACGTACAATGCCAACACTTGCTTCCTGGCCACTGGCTGACTTCATTGTGCATCCATAGATATTATACATTCTTTATGGTTCCCATGTTGCTGTGGTGACGCTGACCAAACAGTATGGGCTCATTTCAGTGGATATAAGCTAAAAGTTAAATAAAAAAAAACACCAGCACTCAGATGTAATGTGGCACATATCAAAAGCAGTAACTATCAAAAAAAGATTATTCTGGAAACAGTCAGAAAATCGTTTCCTCTCTCTCTCTCTCTCTCTGTTGAGTGTCAGGACAGCCTGGGGAAAAGAAACAAATGCAGCCTCCCTTTAGAAAAACATCCAGTGGAACATTTCTCCTTTAAAAACATCAGAATAACATTGAGTTTCTAAGAGCAGATTTTCACTAAAACACTACAATTACTTTCACAAATCAGGCGAAAAGCTTAGCTACTTATATAAGCAGGACCGACTCAACGCACCTCTACTCTATCTCACGCTCTCTCACTCCTCACCTCTCACTCCTCTGTGTCTCTCACTGTCTGTGTGGTTCACTCACACTTACCACTTTTAATGTGTGTGTCTGTGTGTGTGTGTGTGTGCGTGTGTGTCCCTCTGTCTGACTCAGTGGGTCTACTTATTTTCGTTGTTTTTGCTGATGTGTGTGTGTGGGAGTGGGAGTGGGTGAGATTTTGATGTGTTTTTAGTTATTCTTGTTGTGAGTTTCTGCATTAAAGTGTACGAAATTCAAAATTATTCTGTACCCCTCTTCATCTCTCTCTCTCTCTCTCACTCTCACTCTCTCTCTCTCTCTCTCTCTCTCTCCACATCGTCTTCCCCCTGGCAGCTGTTTGATGTCATGACCCAACATACAATTATCTGTAAGGATAGAGATGTCAGAGAACCTGTGATGCCCACACACACACACACACACACACACACACGCCAGGTGGATGACAGGATAATTGGAGACGGGAGGAAATACTGCAGAGATGAAAAATGAGAGAGAGAGAGAGAGAGAGATACAGGTGAGGGTGGGAGGTTTAAGGAGAGGGAGAGAGTGTGTGCTGGGATCTACATAACATATATCAAAATGATGTAATAAGCTCACGGTGAGTTGAAGCCTCGGACAGATCTGACGACCAGCTATATAACAAAGACTGGACAAAGCACACACGGAGAATGTTTCCACCAGCGGACGCAGAGTTATTTTATTCTGACAGTCGAAGCGGATACGGAGACAACACCTTATGATTACAGTCATGTCACCCAACGTTTCAGACCATGTACTACTTATGTACCAAACCATATTTCCCAAGAACCGCCACCACTCTGGAACAACTCGTAACGTCCAGTATTTTCGAGTTTGTCTCCAGACAGTAAAGCATACGTACCTCTGTGGCTTTTGCACCGTGTGCATTGTGTGCAACCTACAAATCTACAGTCAGTCAATCATCTTTAATATCAAATCGCTGCCTTGATTTTATCTGCATCTAATTAAAAGTAACCATCCAACCACACATAATATCTTGATGTCTGGAAATCTGTGTTTCCACCTTTAATCTGATGATTTGAAAAGTGGTGAAAAAGTATATTCAGTTAGTTAACGTTAACGCTTTGGTTCTTAAAATCTGCTTTATTGGCGGCATTAATGCAACGGAGCCAGTTTTGCTAAAAGAGTTCAGTACCTCACTAATCAATTATGTTTCCATTAGAAGAGCATGATGGAGATACAGAGGGGATATTAGTGTTTAATTAACTACGGGGTTCAGACGCTCTTATCCCGACGTCATCTACACAGATGATGAAAACGCTTCGGATTAAATGAAATTAACTAAAAAACTTTCAATGTCACTAATTTCTGAACTTCTCTTTCATCAGCATCATACTGTCATGACCCCTCTCCTCCTCTTATCACCCTTTCCTCTCCTCTTTTTTAATTCCCTCTTTTCTTTCTCTACCCTTCCTCACCTCGTTCGCGTCAGCCCTCCACCTCTCTTTGACCTCCCTCCTCCTTCGCTTCTCTTTATTTCTCTCCTCTAGTCGCTCTCTCGTCTCCCCCTCTCTCATCTTCTTACATCACCCTCTCCTCTCCTCTCCTCTTTTTTACATTTCAATTCCCAAAAGTCCCTCTTCAACTCTTCTGCCTTCATTTCCTCGTCTCTCCTCCTTTTTTCATCACTCTCCTCTCCTCGACTTCTTTTTTTTTATTTACAGCACTCTGTCATCTCATCTTCTCAGTCAAATTTGCTCATACCTCCTTCTCTCTCCCTTCTTTTTCTCTATTGCCACTTCTCTCCTCTCTTTTTTCCGTGTCACCAACACTCCGAGGCCCTTACTCTTTACCCATCTCTACCTCCTTTTCTTGCTTTCTCTAGTTTCATTTGCTCTCTTTCTATCTCTCTCTCTCTGTCTCTTCTCCTTCGCTCTCCCAGGCCTTCTTTCCTTTTCACCTATATTTAATATTTCTCTCCCCTTTTTGACAAAATGATGTTTATGTAAATGTCTCTCACTTGTTCTTTCTGGTGGGGATGAAATCATCACAAATGGTGACAACATCACAATTCACAAATGTTTGATGCTCCTAAATCCAGATCTGTTTTCCTACAGAGCTCTCAGATGCTAATGCGTGAGCTGCAAGTGTGCCGTTTGTTTTCATTAGTGAAACGTCAAAATTACTTTAATCGACATTTTCACATATGTGGTGAAATGGGCCTCTGGATCCCAGTCATGGGGTTGGTGTCATTCTTCTTCACAAGATGACATTTCAGCACCTTTACGCTTTGAAGATGTATTTCCGTTCTAGTAAATGTACTTTCTGGTTTGGCCAACTTGGCCGTATGGAGGACAAAAAAGAGTAAAGTTCCTCTCCACCAGTCCCCGTAATGTTTACTAGAGTTTGGAGTTACTCACCAAAACACATCTGGAGGTCCAGCAGACATGCTGAATGTATTCCTCATAAGATATTTGTAAAGTCAATAGGAACATTTTGAATCCTGCATAGTTTACATCCATGTTTACTCGCTAGCAGCCAACTTCTCTCCTGCCTTTACTGCTGCATATCTTGGAACGTACAGTAACTGTAGATCATCGGAATAGTGTGCAACCATTGGCGGCAATGTGTACTGCGCCATCCACATGTGCGTGTACATACAGTATGTCTTCATGCACGTGCATGAGACAAACAGACAGCTCCATAGCGCTAGAGGTCAGAAACTCCACAGGGAACCTTTAAACAGTGGCCAATATGGATATATTCAGCTGTAAATGGGCTTCAGGAGGAGTTCTGTTTGCAGTGTGAGATGATGGAGGTCTAATTTTGTGATTCTGAATTGTATTGCTTTTGTTGTTTTTAATCATCTATAGTACTGAATTGTTATACTTTTTAAAAATGTTTTTTAAAACATCAGTTCTCGTTCTCTCTTTCCCCCTTTTTCTTCTCAACAATCTTGAAGGTTGGGTTCTGCTCGATCAGAACTAGTTTTGTAAGACGTGCTGTCCAACCAGGATGGAAATCAAATGAGTTTATAGGTGTATGGGAACAGCTGCACGTGAGGGTGGAGTGAAAAGCCGGCTGTCACAGAGAGGATAGAGACACGGTAATCGGTAAACATGCTCTCCTGGAAGGCATTTAATCATGTTGCTCTCATACGAAAAGAAAACAGAAATCCTCCTTTCTCACCACCACACAGCTGACCAATCACGTGAGAAGTGGGTGTGAATGTCAGTTTCTGAAGGATACAGAAATGATGCAGGTTGGAGGTTTCTGAGCATCTTATTTCTCTCTTTCTCCTTTTCACCACCCGATCCCCCTCTCTTGCTCTTTTCTTAACACCACCACCTCTTCCTGCCGTCTATTTCTCTTCTCCTCCACTCCCCAAGGCCTTCCCACTGTCCTTATTTTCTCGTTCTTTGCATCTCTCTCTCTCTCTCTCTCTCTCTCCCTGGGGTTTACTGTTGCAGTGATAACCAGTGTCGGAGCTGTGTTACAGTGTCTGGGTGCTGTTGATAGCTTATCTTAGGAAGGCTTACACCCCCGGGAGCACAGACACCGACCCAACTGTGCACGACACACACACACACACACACATTGAAAAACAAACACACAGCCTTGAGTACATACATGGGGTGTGCACAGTGCAGAGACCTTACACACTCACACAATGAACACACGTACACACACATGCACTGCAGAGAGAAAAGCATTCCCTGGCTGCTGTGTAATCATCTTCATTCACTGAAACGTTCGCTGGATACGACCGCAGGGCCAAACAGAACAAGCCGGGGTGAAACCCTCCACTCTTAACACTGTATGTGCGGACATATTGAAACACAACTGTAGGCATCAATGTCTCCTGTATAATAAACTGAGCTGCTTTTGGGAGAAGATGCAACCCAAAAGAAAAAGAGATGCGTCCAAAGTGCAATCTAGACTCAAAGGTCTACTTATTAATGATCTAGAGCTTACAACCACATCTCACACTCGGTGTTCAGTGAATGGAGTTGGCTCATGTGTCATCAAATTACCTTAATATAGAATAATAGCAGGTGGTTTTAGCCTCTGTCTCTGGATATTGGATGTGAATTTCCACCTTGATCTTTCTCTGACCGTACACTGACTCCTGGTCGATGACCTCTGACCCCTTCCCAGGTCAAGGGTCTTGGTCTGGTGACTATGGTTCCCCACAGCTGTCATGAATGTGATGTCATGATAATCATACTTGCCAACCTTGAGACCTTAAAAAAGGGAGGATTTCAAAACCAACGTGGGTCCTCTCCCAGAAAAATTAGATTTCGAGTTTCCTGCATTCTGGTGACTTTTAAAGACTAAAAATACCAAAATAATAAGAACACTGCAACAGCATTTGTATGTTTAACTTTTGATTTTACCTTTTAAAAGGTTAGGGTTAGGGTTAGGGTTAGGGTTAGAGGGTTAGGGCTAGGGTTAGGGTTAGGGGGTTAGGGCCAGGGTTAGGGTTAGGGTTAGAGGGTTAGGGTTAGGGGGTTAGGGTTAAGGTTAGGGTTAGGGTTAGGGGGTTAGGGTTAGGGTTAGGGTTAGACGGTTAGGGTTAGGGTTAGGGTTAGAGGGTTAGGGTTAGGGGGTTAGGATTAGGGTTAGAGGGTTAGGGTTAGGGTTACGGTTAGGGTTAGGGGGTTAGGGTTAGGGTTAGAGTTAGGGTTATAGGGTTAGGGCTAGGGTTAGGCTTAGGGTTAGGGTTAGAGGGTTAGGGCTAGGGTTAGGGTTAGGGTTAGAGGTTTAGGGTT
>CAKALG010047339.1:0-33808 GCA_916700815.1 Helicolenus hilgendorfi
ATGTGAAGCTACAGTCAGCAGCTGGTGCCAGCACATAACCCACTCGTAAAATGACTAATGTTAACATAGAGGTGGCGTAACGTAAAACATCACTATTACAGTTCAGTTTTTGTAAGAATTAAACAAATGTGACATAATCAGTGGGCAACCATGGAGTCTGAAAAGTGAAGCTAATGCCGAAGTGCCTGAAACTTGCATTCTTTCTAATAGCCAGCCGGGGACGACTCTTCTGCTTGCAAAAACAAGTCAGATTGTATTGAAGTCTATAAGAAAATACTTCTCACTTGATTTATTACCTCATTAAACATTGTAAACATGAGTTTATGGTCTCAATCGCTAGTTTCAAGTCTTCTTCAACACAGCATGATGTTCATCTAGTAAATTATGGTCCCATTTAGAGTCAAATAGACCATAAAGCAGGGCTGTTTATCCCTATTTCCAGTCTTTACGTGAAGCTGAGCTAAATGTCTGTGGGCTGTAGCTTCATATTTAATAGGTGGGTCACCCCAGTGCCACCTTAATACTCTGTGATTAATAAGATGCTTATGATGTAACTTCTCACCACATCCCCTTCCTCCTTACTTCCTTTCCTCCATCCATCCTTGCTCCTTTTTCTTTATCATACTTCTTTTGAATCCTTTATCATTCTCTGTGATATTCCCTCTCTCTCGTGATCTACTGCATGTTAAAAGCAGGACTATAATATGCTTCTAATAATAGCTATTCCTAATCTGCTCATTGTGACGAAGTGTCACTCCTGTACTCCTCTCTAACTCAATATCTGCTTTACCCTTTTCACGCCACTAATGCGGTCGGCTGCCTGAACCCTGCAGCCCTCTGCGTAGAAGTAGAGGGATTTTATTCAACATGCTATGTATCCTTTTTTTTTTTTTTTCTTATGTCAACTTTTGAAATTAATCTCTAAACATATATTGATGACCAATTTGTTTCATTTCCACCATCAATTTAACATTCATGTCAGCAGTGTCAGATGGTAGACATCTCATTATGAGGCCTTTTTCAGCTCCCTTGCGTTAACTCTATTTTTAATTGACAAACTCACACATCACATGAGAAGAAATGGGGGAGACACACGGTACATTAACGCAGCACACTGTGTGTTATTTCTCTAGAGATCAGAGCCTATTTGCAGTTTAAAATGAGGAGTGTGTTTGGAATACAGAAGTATTACAGCGTGGGAAATAAATGGCTGCATTATAATGAAGTTGACATTTAGATAAATGTTACTGCATTAGTATGTACAAGTATGATGATTATGTTATATCGGCTAAGTGTGGCTTTGTTCCGTTATGCAACATCACATCTGAAAGTCATTTGTTGAGCGTTCAATACCTAGTGAAACTTCTGGCTGTGTAGAGACGTTTGATTCTTTTTGGTTAGATGGTTTTCTCATTTGCATCCATCAGTCTGCCCATTTTTTACACTTTTGTATCTTGTAATGTGGAGTGAATTTAAATGAGAGAGTGAATGTGATTATGACCGTATGGCCAAGAAGAACTAACACTGTATAATCAGTATGAATTCTCACAGTTGGGTAGTTTGAGTTGTGTTTTCTCTCTCTTGCTCTCTCTCTTTAAAATGACTATTCGCTGTTTTTGAAGGAAACCCTTCATGCAGAATGTATAAATATCAAATCAATGTGTAAAATACATTTGTAGTAGTATACAGTGTATTGATGCTACTGGGTGAACTGTTTCATAAAAATGTTCATAAAGAAATGGCATGTGAAATTGTACACACTTTTAAAGTGTCACTGCCTTAGGATTTATTAAATGACTGTTATCTTATTGTGAAAATCCTCATCTTGTTGAATTTTAAGCCTTTATTTAAAGGTGAAGTTCATCCTGCAGTATGGCCCTTAAGGGCTTTACTCACTGGGGGCGTGACGAATAAACGACACAAAAATACGTAACACACACCTGTGAATATTATATGTCTAGGGCTTTTATTGTGAAATGTAAGAATGGAAGGAGTGGGTCTGCATTGCGCTGCCTTTGTCAAGGTTGAAAGAAGTAATAATTTTGCTGCCTTGGTTTGGATAATGGAGCCTCCGTGTCGCTGTGTCATAAATATAACTCAAGCCATTCCGCAAAACGTGATTGATTGATGCCTTTATTCATGGTGCGGAAGCTTGGAAAATCGACCTTGTTGAAAAAAAAAAAAGGAGTTTGCTTTTTGCTATGGGCCCAGTTCTGATGTCGGACTCTGGTAGACCGTTTTGTGTCAAAATATTGGCGATGCAAGACCCCTCTGCTTCCTGACCGGGTTTATTTCACAACAATGACCGGCTCGCTGTACATTATCCTCTTACATATTCAACCCTAATCTTATGAGCACAATACAACATAAATACAGTGGGGGATCTAGGTCATTTCCTCTGTTTCATGTTAATACTTTTCTGACCTCTGTAGTGTCACGGTGCCAAACTGTAGTAAAAAGCAACACCTATGGCATTGTTTCCCTCCTGGTTATACTGTATATTGTCTGTAGGTCTTTTCACTGTCACAGGGCCCTCAGCCTGCAGGGTCTCCTCTGCCCGGCTCATGTGGTCATAACAAGGGGACCCCACTGGCTGAAATACTCCAGAGTGGAGGCTTTAGAGAGCGTGCTGGCAGATTAGGTGGCAGCTTAGCCCCCAGTAGATGTCAGAACAATCATGAGGACAAGGCTTAATTAGTAAAGGGCACAGAGCAGTGGTGCGCATTCAGTTTATTTGGATATGATGACAGGATTGTAGGAAATTGTCTATTATTTTGCTGAAGTCATTTCAGTTTGAACAAAAGTGATAAGAAATGTCCATCTTATTCATTTTTCTGTTTTGCTGTTTTTGCGTTGCAGAGACAAGGATCTGGAGCAGCTGCCGGCAACAACAAGACATCTGCTGCACAAGGTACAAAATACTGGAATATGCTTCATTAGTTCAATTTATTATGAGGTACATTATCACATTCATTTTCAAGACGCTTTCATTTTTATTTACAGCAGCGGTGCTATGTTCACCACCCGGTCTCACAGGAAGGCGTATAAATAGCACAACATTACACGGACGTACCACGTGTCATGAGTAACAATGTAACGCAATGTAACGCATGGAAACAATGTAACACACTGACTGAAAACACGTCAAAACGTCCCTAAAAAAACATGACAATCGTCACTAACGCAACTTACAAAACACTGGTCTCGAACACTAGTCTCCTGGTTAAAAGTCAAGTGATTGTCGGACCCATCAACCTCCCAATCCGTCCACCAAAAGTGGTCTTTCTCCCTTTTTATACTATGTCACTTACTCTTACCGTAGCATTTATACACAGATGTGTTTACATTGCTGTCAGTACAGGATATATGGTGTACAAATGACATGCAGAAATCAAGAAAGGCATTCTTATTGCACCCTAAATGCCTTACGCATTATCGTGGCATTCATACACTTTTTTGTGCGAACGGGCTGATGTTCAAGACACATTTTAACAGCCCCTAAATGAAGCATTTTAAACATTTTTCAAAATAAAACCAACAACTGCCGGACTTACAGTATGTAAGAGGAGACAGAACGAGAGCCAGAGGATGATTGAAGCGAAGACAGGATGAGAGGGAGGAAAAGTGGGCCACAATTTACAGTACATGTGGGCACATGTACGTAAGATGAGCTTTAAAAGGCACATGTCACATGATTGACAGTAACGGGGTCTGAAGGACAGCTGCCATCAGAGTCTACACACACACGCACGCAGAGACACACAGTCCACGCACGCACACCTCAGGGCTTTCCATCAGATCTCATCATGATCTGATGAGAGTTCAGGGTGCCATGTCATCGTTTACATGACATGGAGAACATTTCATAAGAATTTGAATTAGTCCATTTGTCATTTTTCATGTGGGCATCACATCACAGAGATGAAGAAAGGCATGAGCTCTAAAACTGTGTCATTTATTCTGAGCTTTTACATGATTGTTCATTTGTAATTACTCACTGTTCAAAACAAAAAAAGTAGAACAAAGCAGTGTAGGGATTTTTAGCACACATCATGCCTTATAGCAAGTCAACTTCACTAATAGTTTGGTGTGTCACAGAGGTTATATATTGCACCACTTTACAGTTTTCTTCTAAATCTTGTGACAAAGCTGAGGATCGGTCTCAGGTTTAACGTCCTGACTCAGCAGGGTAAAATAATACAGACACCAGGAGACAAAACTGAGATGACCATCAGCTTGTGTAAATCCAACTCTCTGATGATTGCCTCCCTGAGCTGAGATAGACTGCCTGTATCAGTTCTGTCCAGGGGGAAATAAAGATCAGCTCCATGCACCGAGTGCATTGCAAATCATGTTTATTGTTGAGCTTTCTGTCATTAAATCCATCATAGCGAAGCAAATAAAGGCATCAACGAGAAAACTAATATCTTCCCTGCTTTCACCTCCTCTAAATCATGGCAGTGATTTGATGTGTCGCCCTGACTCAGCAACACTTCACAGTTTGAGATGGAAGCAAGTAGAATGTATATAATTATAAAATAGTTTGCCTGTGCTTTATTCAATGAATGTATACATCATTGACTTATGGAAAGAGGAAAACTAGTCACTAGAGTAGTGCTAGAATTAAATTGAGTCCTCTAAAAACATACACATTTTTGTATCAATATGTTTGATTGACTAAAGATTGTTTTGTAATTACCTCACCCAAGGCCAAAGGTGTTGTTTTGTCTGTCTGTCTGCCTCTCTGTCTGTTAGCAGGATAACTCCAAAAGTTCAAGATGGATTTGAATCAAATTTTTTGGAGGGGGCGAGTGTAGCAAAATGAATAATCCATTACATTTTGGTGGCGAGAGAGATACGTGTGTGGATGTGTGGCAAAACTCAGAGGTGCGGCGGGAGCTGCTGGTCGTCCGCGGTGAGAAAGAAAAAAACGGTAGATGGCGGGATGACAGACAACGTAGTGTAACGTTATTCAGACATAACAAGGCTGCTGAATGAGAGAGGCATCCGCCGATAGTATGTTTTCTTTAGTGTATAATCAACTGAAACTAAGCTTGCTTCAACACTCACTTCCCACGTATACACACACTCTACACACTGACTCCGCCATTCTCGAAATGCGCTGCGCTACTCTGACAACAACTGGCTCTAGATAGGGCCATTTGCATTTTCGCGTTGGCCACCGTAGTTCTTCTATACGCTTTGCGCACAGGTGAGGTTTCAATCTGCAACCACACCGCTAGATATCACTAAATCCTACAGTACACCTTTAACCTTTTTTGTCTAAAATAAATAGAAATAGAAATAATAGAAAAAATAATAATAATAAATTAGTTGATAAATAAATATTTCATTAAATGTGGTAAAAACAATATTAAAACTAAATGTAGCCATTAATTAATTGATAACATTTGACATAAATTGATCTTTCTGTTTAAAAAAGAAATATGAATGAATAAATAAATAAATAGAAATTACATTTATGAAATGAAATGGCTGTTATGAAAGGCAAACTCTATATAGAAAGAAAGGGCTCGCAGAGCCGTCTCATGCTGCTCACGCATTCAAAACAATAAAAATAAAAAAAAATCGCCCTTTTAAACAGAGTCACCGTTCAGCAACATTATTCACCACCACCAATTTATCTCTGGCTGAGTTGAAACGCCGAGCTGCAGGAGACTAATTCGTCCCTGCCTGTAGGATTCAGGTTCACCTTTCTATTCACTTAATAAAAAGAGTGAAGGAAAGTACACAGCCTGCAGTACACACATACACACACAAAGCACGCCTTTGTTGTCTGACCTTGACAATTAATTTGAGGCCTGGAAAAACTGCTTTCCCAGCGCGTCTGAAGTGTGCCTCTCAATGCAGAGAGAGAGAGATTGGGAGAGAGGGAGAGCTCTTAGAGTGGGCGAGGAGGGAGTAACGCTGCTATTGACTCTCGCCCACTCTGCATACCCCCAGCACACACAATCTTTAGAGACAACCTCTCACAGGCTCAAGGACAGCCACACACACAGATGTATTCATATTCACTGGAACTCATTTTCAACAAGTACATGCAACTGTGACGCACCTCAGTAATGCAGCAAAGGCTGTTTACCTGATAGCAGCACTGACAGAGAAGCTGGAGGGTGGAGGTGTTTATCGTAAAGATAACGGCTCAAGATTGAATGTTTATCAAGTGGATACAATTGAAACTTTTTTCCGCTTTGCTGCATCACGCTGTTTACTTCCAGACACAAAATACAAACTGTTCTGCAGACATTCACAGTCAGTGGACGTTCAGCGTTGTTGTTGATGTTTATTCATTATATAAAAAAAAAATATTAAAACAGCATTCAGATCCTTTACTTTAGTAAAAGTAGCAATACTACAAGTATGTTGGTTCAAAAAGTGCAGGAAGAGAAGTATTAACTATTAAATACTTGACAAATCTCCATTTAGGGTACATTTTGAACAGACAAAAAATGTGCGATTAATTTGCAAATAATCACAATTAATTATAATAATAATAATAATATTTTAATCAATTGATCCTTTGTTTGCTTGTGCTGTGTTTGGTTATTTGAGAGCAAAATTAAAATACTCTAGAAACGCACATTGTACTTACATGCAGTGCTTATGTTCATGTACTACTCAGCCCCTAAAACGTCGTCTTCTGTGACATTGGTGGACATGGATGGGGTCCAGATGTCTGTGTGTATTTGGGCCATATGCTCCATATGTTCACTGACCTTATGAGTCCAAGCACAACACAGACTGTCCATGTCACTGCAACAGCTGGGCAGCACGGGCTTACTACAGCTTTACGCGATACTGTAACTGTAACAAACAAAACCCCACTGACAGGAACATTGAAGGATAGCACTGGGTAATCCTCTGCTATCATATGTGAATTAATCATCTGCTTGTTCACAGATGAAAACAGCTCAATTTCTTTATGTAAATGTTGAGCTTGCAGAGTATTGTTAAAGAATAATGCGGAAACTGCTACGCCAACAGCACTTCCCCCTCATCTCAAACAGACTCAGGAGTAATTTCAAATCGGCTCACCTTAGAGATCAAAGTCATCCTTTTATAATTAGCGACAAGCTCTCAAAAGTGAAGACGACCCATTTTTCTACATACTTTTTAATTAGCTTTACTGTACTCAATTATAGCCGTAAATGAATTCGTCTTATTCCGTCAGATATTGTTAGTAAATGCACACTGTATCTCTGTTTCAAAAGGCATTCAGTGCTAGAAAGAGCTGAAACCACACATTTCCTCTGTAGCTCTTTGAACATCCCACGTTTTTTTTTTTTTTCTTCAAATGTGCGGCCACATCCAAATAGGTTACACAGACGCTTCCTCGCCAAAGCAAAATAAAAGTTGACACACAGTGAAAAAGCAGAGCCCACAGTAGCAATCAATACAGGACCAGTCCTTCATGTGTATTTGTGTATTGATCGCTGTGGTCTCTCTCTCACGCTTTGCTGCCCCTCTGGTGTTTCAGGGCCCGAGGGGTCGCTGATATTTTCCTTTCACTTTCACACTGACTTTCAAACACTGGCAGGCACAATATGCACACACACATAAATACAACCAGTTTTACACCATACACACGCACACACACACACACACACTCAAATCCTCTTCATGTCTTTTGAAAACAGTGCAAGATGCCTCTGTATCCAGATCTGTCAGCTTTAAATGGTGGATGTCTTATTCTTACATGTTATGACCACTGGAGTAACAGCACTGCCTCACTCCTGACAAACAAGGCTTCAGTTGCTTTTTCAGAAGTAACATGGCAAGATAAATGGGAATTACTATTAGGGCTGCCCCATCTTAGTTGATTAGTCGACTAATCAGTCGTTTTGGTTGTTTGGATTACAATTTCTATGCTTTTTCATGCTGAGTGACTTATTTCTAAGAAACTTATGAGCACGTCTCTGGTAAACACAAGATTTAAAGTGATGCTTTTGTGTGATTCTTTGTTTCTCTCTCTCTGTTTCACAGATCTGTCGATTAAATCAACTAATTGATTAGTTGACAAAATCGTATCAGTGTTAGTCGTTAGTTCTTTGGTAGAGGACAGCCCTAATTAAGATAAAATAAAAAACAAGTTTCTTAACAGTGGTGAGAAAGAAACATACTTAAGTTTGTCCAAACAACAGATTGAAATATTATTTCTTGAGTTAGAGGATTCCTGAATCAAAATAAAAAAAGAAATTAGGCAATCAAAATTTCTCAATGGGTTTCTCAAAACCTCCCTGGGATGGTGTAATTTAAAACACAAATGCAGCATATAACAAAGTAAATGTAGCCTAATATATAAATGTTAAATATTGCATTTGTATAGCGCCTCTCTAGTCTTCCAACCACTCAAAGTACTATACACTACCTATCAACATTTACCCATTCACACAAACACATTCATTCACTGATGGCATTTTAATCATTCATGATCTAAATTGTCATATCGCACACCTCTAGCAGCAACTACGAACATTTTAGTGCCGAATACATCACGCAGCGCTGCGGCACTGCAGCATCTTAAGCCCAAACAGATGTCCACACACTGTGTAAAACATTCTAATACCGAGTCTCACTTGACTTTCCACAATCTGTCTCTCTTGTCTCAAGGTCTAAAAGTCCTTCTTTAATGCCTCTCGTCCTCCGCTTCCACAAATCCCTCTCATGGCTCAACTGGTTTTAACCAGTGAAATCAATAAGACATCCCAGCTTTCACTGGGCTTCAGAGCAGCTTTTAAAAGACATTTTGAAAGACAGCCAACCAAGGATGGTCTTATCATTTCACTTATGAACCCATCCCATCTGAACTACAGATAAAGTTGGCAAAACATGCAGGAAAGTCATGTCTGAAGAAAGTAAATCCATTGAGCCTCAAACCTAGAAGCATGTAGGCCTCTTCTCCAGCAGCTGCCACACAGCAACACCGTAAATAAATAAATGCATCTTTCTGCTCCTCGCTTAAAGCACAGTCAAGATGATCCAGACTGGCACTCTGACAGCAGCTATAACACTCCCATTAGGTGAAGACAGGGACACTGAGAGTGCTGCCAGAGGTAATAGGTTTGTAATCCGTTGTGTGTGTGTGTGCCGAGGAGGAGATGAATCCTTAAACTGAGGAGAAAGATCCGTCATTGTCACATTCAGCCACTGCCTCCTGTCTTATAAAAATTGATGAAAATCTGTCCTCAGGACCTAAAGCCGTTCTTCAAGATGGTGCCATGATTCTTTTAGATCGTTTCCTCTGAGATGTTAAAGTGGACTTGATTAGTTTGTGTGGTTACAAAAACATGTACAGCACGATACCTAACTGAACTAAATTGAATTTGCTTAACAGTTGTACTGATACACAACATAGAGGAAATGCTGCTTTAAAGTGATCACTCTCAAAAGTTGTTAATATGACTATCGAAAACTAGATGGATGCCAAAGTAATGCATATTTTCACTGACTTGTGTTTGCATTTTAGAAATCAAAAGTTACTATGTGCTGCATTGTTAGGTTGAAACAAGATAATTGCGTCAGAAAACTAAGAATATTTTGCAAATAAACCATGTAAAGTTGTGAGAAGAAACACTTTCATTAGTGCTGATGAAACCTAATTTTTCCCTCCTCACATGCACACAAGACACAGTAGCGTTAGTTCAGGCATAGCACTGAAGTCGCTATTCCTACGAAAAGTAATGCACTATAATTCGTATATATCGCACAAAACCAATTTCTATGTAATCCACGTAATCCTGACCCAGGAAGTATGAAGAGCAACAAACGTTGCATAGGGAGGAGGTCGGGGTGGATGGGTGGGTTAAAACATCCAGGAGACTGGTGTTCGTAACTCGTGTGAACCCAGAAGTCAACGTTGATTTATTCGTCACGTAACTTCCGTCCTTATTGTAAGCCAAACCACGATCTTTTCCTAAACCTAACTAAGTAGTTTTGTTTCCTAATCCTAACCAAGTTGTTTCCTGTGAAGACGGAAGTTCATTTTAAAAAGACTGGAGTGGAAATTGACACGTGCGTCACATGTTGCTGGACATTCATAGGAAAACGCGCTGACTGTATTATTGTTATAATACTAGTGTACAGCGTGACCTTATATAACATTTCCAACTATTACTCTGCTGATACGCTAATGCCAACAGTGACGCAGCTCTCTCCACCACTCCAACTTCCTTTTTATATTCTGTATTTTAGGTAATGTTGATTCAACTAAGATTTAATTTTCATTTACTTTTGTATGTTTGTTTGCAATCCAATCACCCAAAATGCTTTTTAACGCCAGGTGTAAACAGGGTATTTGTTTATTACTTTGTCAAGCTGCACATGTTCTCTGCATGTCGTCACAATTACAATATTCCTTCCAGCACATGAAGGCAGCACCGGATCACATCCGGCGTGTGCCTCCACTCTGACAATCTAAACATCTTTAAAAAAAAAAAAAAAATGTCACCAGCTTGTCTTACAAAGATTACGAACATGTCTGGTGTTGACACGGCAGAGGGTACAGCTCAATAGCTAATGCTGCCGGGGCGAAAGCAGCAGGCATTAGAGCGTCGGAAAATTCAATATCAATTAATGCAGGATTCAAAGCTCGGCTTGACACAGCAGTTAGCGTCTCCTCCTTGAACAGCAAGAGAGGGGTACTGAAGCTCGGCCCCAAGGGAACCCAAGGATTAGCTGCACAGTCAATACATGAGTCGCCTCTCTGCTTTCCTGCCTTCGGTGCTCCTCTCTCCCCCATCTCTCGCTGTCTGTCATGTGTGTTTATCTACAGTAGAGGTTCTGCTCATCAAACTCAAGCAGGTCAATCCTTTGCAGGAGTGCTACATGCTGAGCTTTGTAGAAAAACAATTAGTTACTAAGATTAAAACTAGATAACTGATGATTAGGTTTCATCTCAGCATGAGAATCATTAATGTCAGTGCAGACAAAAGGGACTGATCTTACATTAGCTACAGTCTATATAAACAACACAAGTCAGTCGCAATCATCCTGTATATTGCAAAAGCAGTGTAAAGATCAACACTGAGCCACAGAAACACGCATTTCCTGATTATTATTCCTGGTGACATACAGTAAGCTGTATGTCCAGGTAGAGCGGTAAAACATCAATTTCCTCAGGTCAGTTAATGGGTAAATTCTCTTTTCTAATAGGTTCAATATTCTTTTGTACTTTTACATTATTTAAGACTTCATTGACCAGAAGATAAAAACACTCTTCTTTCTTCATGCTTGCTGAAATCAGCTTGCATCAGTTTATACTGGGATTACGGTCGTGTCCTCTTGGTCAGTGTTGGCTGAGCTCCAGAGAGGATTAACAACTGGAGATCAATTCATGCTTTGGCCTTTGACCAGGAAGACAACTACCCAGACTCCCCCATCGGAGCTCTGCCACTATTATAATGAGGGATGGGGTTTAGGAACGTTAGTTACTGTTACAGTATCACTACATTATGTTACCGTTTTCCAAACACAAACAAAGAGCTGGTGGTTTACTGTGACAGTATTGATGCTGAGATAGATTTGTTTTTTGAGAGTGTCAGGAAATGAGACCTTGTAAGTTTGTGCAGTCAGGGTTCTGCCATCCTGGTTTGAACTATGGAGCTTCCATGATGTTGTTTCATAAATATAGATGCAACTCAACCCATTCCACACAACATGATTAATTGATGCCTTTATTCGTGTTGCAAAGACTCCGAAAATCGACCTTGTTTCGAGAAAAATTACGTTGCTTTTTTGCCGTGTAACATTTGCGTTCTGGGTGAAAGTAATCATGACAAAAACAACAGTTTCAAAAATACATTGACGTGCAAAAAAAACAAAAACGCTGCCGGTGTGTAACGGCCTTAAACGGGACAAGAGAAAAGGTTTCTAGGATGAGGACTAACAGAAGTGTTTGGCAAACATAAAACTCTGATATAGTAGCATTTAGGACCGGCTTCTATGCAGTTTATATATTTTACACAGTGGATGTGCCAGTCAAGAACAGGGCTTTTTTTTTTTTTTTTTTTACAAAACATTACCTGTAACCCATAAACTAAACATAACTAAAGCCTTACAAGTAATGGTAATATGCTAGTTAGCTGGACATGCTAACAATTGCAGCATAAGTTAGAGCACACAAACACACGGATTAATCCATTCCTTCCACTATGGCTGCTCTGCTTCTGGTTTTGGAAAGGCTAAAAAAAAAAGACACCCTCCAAACTCTTTATTTACTTACTAGAGCACAGTGTACATCACGTAAGCATTTGGAGAAAGATTAACAGGCTTGCTGTGCCTTATTACAGTTCCTAAGCTATGATTGGAAAATGCTGTCCAAGTGAGGGGGGACTTGGCCATGTGACTCAGACCAGTCTGTACACCGCTGTGAGTCACACGCATCATTTCCTTTCCCTTCCAGATGTGTCCAAGACGGACGTCCCAGAGGACTTTGACATCGACATGGAAAACCCGGAGACCGAGAAGGCGGCTGTCGCCATTCAGTCCCAGTTCAGGAAGTTCCAGAAGAAGAAGCACGTTCAGAAGTCCTAGTGAGCGCCACGTTGATCTAACACTGTGTGTGGAGACGGCGGGTGGAAGCGACGGCACAGTGGCGATGGTGTGACATTTGCATGTAAACAAATTCATACCTGTTGGAACTCCAGGGGTTGTGATGGGGTTGGGGGGGAGAGAATGCAATAGCCTGTTTATCATATGACATGTCTGTGAATTTTCATTATCCTATTATTATAATAATTTATTATTTGACTGCTGTATCAATAAATAAGTAACAGAAACAGTTAGAAAGAAAATCAGTTTTCTGTCCCGTCCCATGTATCATGAAGTCTAGCTGGTGTTTGTGTTAGAATATGTTTTTGTACTTATGCCTGCCTCAGTAGTTATACCTGCAACATCCCTTTCTGTACTGCTTAGGACTACGTTTCCCAAAAACACCTGTATTTGTGTGAGAGGATGGAGCATAAGCTGATGTTTGAGTGAAGGTTGTTTTGAGGAAACGTAGCCTGGAGCTTTCCATCCTGAACAGAATATCTCACCCAGAGGCATTTTTCTTACCCGCATGGTACTATCAAGGTGTGTATCAATGTACATTGAATAAATAGAGATTCTGTGTGGAACTGGTGTACAGTCTATGTAAATACCAAAACCTACATATCAAGAGTGTCTGTTGCTGCATGTCTACTATATTGCATTAACATACACTCTGCAGGGATAGCAGTGGGACTTATATTTTGATGACAAACTATAAATAGAAACCTCCTCAGAACGAGCTCAGCTGAGTCTATTCCCTTCTCAGCTTGATGACCTTCTCTATGTAGAGCCGGGCTAACTGATTGACTGATCCCCACTGAGCTGTTCTCAGCTTTAGGCACTTTAAAACAACCACCCAACATACACCTACATCAATATTGTATATTTTAGTTAAGGATTATAGGTTGACAGACTGATTTAAAAAGGCTTTTTTTTAGGGGTGGGGGAAAAAATTGATTCACCTATGTATATATAAAACGACCAATCAGAAAACGGCAGAGGCTCCTCGTGGATACGACCTGCACTCTCACATGTTAAATCCAACGTGGTAAACACTACACATACAGTTAAGTATGGAAACACTTTGGGTTTCACACTTTGACAGTAAAAGCAGAGCTAGACATCACAAATAAAGCTGCATGCTAACTCTGTCATGGACAGGAAATGTCATTACATTGCATCACTCATCTCTGTGGTCAAATCGGACGACAATACAAATGTAGAGCACGGATATACTGACATTTATGTTAAATGCATTGAAACAGCCCCGATGTAGCGGACTATGGATGTATAAAGAGAACGGAGCTGACGGGAGAGCTAGCGACAGATTTGGAGAAGTTAATGGAAGTATACATGTGTGACTACGTCCGGTTTTCAAAATAAGGTGTTAACAAAGGGAACTGTATACACAAAATACATATATGGAAATAAGATTGATTGGATTATATTCAACAGTAGTTTAAAACATTACATGTCCCTTATAAATTAATTAGAAAATACCACTAATTTGTGAGGTTTTTTGATTTTTGGGATACTGGAAAAAAATAATGAATGATTCCCGACAATGATATATTTGACTTCGGGACACCTCTGACTCCATACATGCTGAAAATCAAACATTTTTACTCTATCAATTTAGATGTTGTCCAAAGTAAAAGTCTCTGAAAGTGTATGATTCAACTTTTTCCCATGGTTTAGTATTAAAAAAATTAACAAAAATCGCAATATATCGGAATATCGAATCGCAATACTTAAAAAATTGCTATACATATTAAAGTACCCAAGTATCGTGATAGTATCTAATCGGGAGATACAGTAGGTGTATTGTCCCAGCCCTAATATTTTTGTCTTTCTTGAATTGTTGATAGAAGTTTGAGTAAAAAAGAACAAAAACAAAGTGGAGGGAGTTGGCTTTTGATTATTGTCTTAGTTGCCCAACTTCTGCTCCATGCTTTATTTTACTTTCCTTCTGCTCTCTGCAAATAACTGGATGGCCAAGATTTTGGCTGCAAGGCAGCTGTCACAAATAAGCCTTACTCCTTTCAAAGTTTATCACAGAACAGCAGACAGCCTCCATCGTTATTCAGTATACTGCTCAGGCACATTATGTGGTCTCCCTCATCCTCATTAGACTGCACGAGGAAAAATGAGAAAGCACACAAACACTGGCAAACACTGTAGTGCTACAGCCTGAAGGTGAAGTCCTAAATTTCAAAGGAATAGCATAGCATAATCGTATGTCACATATAGAAACAAGTTTTCCAGCAAGATATTAATTTCAACAGCAGATGCATTTGCTGGCGGCGTAGCTTTATGGATGGTGCAATCTGTCCATCGGTCCATCACTTTGGTTCAGACAGAAATGTCTCAACAACTATCGGATGGATTGCAATTCAATTTTATACACAATCCCCAGAGGATGAATCTGTTTAACTCTGGTGATCCCTTGACTTTTCATCTCCTGTGGCATCACCAGCAGGTCAAGAGACTAGATGAATTGGCAGAAAAGTTTGTACAGACATTCATGAATCCCAGACGGTAAATCCTAATGACATTGGTGATGTCTGACCTTTCTTCTTGCGCCTCCGTAAGTTTGACATTTGTGATTTCAAGTGAAATGTCTTGACAGCTATGGAATGGAATGCCATGAAATTTGGTTCAGACATTCATTTCCCTCACAGAGTGAATTGAAGTAACTTTGGTCATTCCTTAAAAGTGTCTCCAACAGGATTTTTAGAGACTGTGAAGGGTGGACCTTGGACCCTTTAGGATCTCTAGAAAAAATTGTACATTTTAAAGTTAAATGCATCAATCTGGTGCACTTTGAGAGCAAAATTAATAGGCTAGATCTATGGAGAGCTTGGTGCTCTTGTAAACAATTATGTACTTTTGTACACAATTTAATCATAAACACATTGGTTGTATAGATATGAATGGGTGAAGGGTAAACATTATACCTGCTAAACATCAGGATGTTAGCATGCGGACGTTGTGCTTAAGCATAGTACATCCGCACAGAGCCGCTAGCATTGCTGTAGACTCTTGTCTTGTTTCCACAGTAGCATGAAGAACACAGCATATTAAAAATCTTATTTAAACCTGCAGGTTTTATTTAATGATAGATACAAAGGTTATTAATAATGCCGCATGCAATGTCTTAAAAGAATATGAATAATAAGGAGATCCACTTTGCATTAAAATTACAACAGTGGTTACCTTTCTAATAACAAAGAGGTGATTCAGGTTTGTACACAGGAAGACTTTGAACCAGCAGTTAAACAAGATATACGTGACTATAACCTTTATCTAGAAAAAGGGGTTTTACACTTTACAAGATAGAGGAATTCAAACTGTCACAATCAGGATCAAGTCACTTCACAAGGGTGGGTCACTGGACTGTATTTATATCAAGGTCAGTGATGGCCTTTGCACCCCAGGGAATTGATCTTCACAGCAGATCAGCTTTGTAAGCCTGGGAGGATTAAACCGCCAGGACAAGTTCACTCGATTCCTTGATATCCACAGCCAGAGGGTCTATTGTGCAAAACAGTCAAATAAAGTGCATCCATTACATTATAGTCTTAATTTCCATAAAATCTGCAACAGCTATTGTGCTTTTGTCTGACCTTCCTGCTAAAGAATCAATACAAAGCAGGTTTGTTGCCATAGTCTTCCTCCCTAAAAAGCAACAGCACAGCGACCTTTATATTCCCAGTGAAGGTCATTGTCTCATGGAAATAAAAGACTCACTGCTGTTGCTTGTTTGTTTGCCTGCTTGTTTTATTTTCCACCCAGATGACTACTAAAGAGGATCCTGCCTAGTCATCCGAGGGCCCACAGAGAATACCAGTCCTCCCGAGGCTCTGCTAGTCTCCTCCTTGTGTTTGTGTGAGTGTTAATAAAATTTAAATCATAATATTTACATATGGTGATTTTTCTTCTGATCTTGCACAACGACACGCCTCTCTCCTCTCCTCTCCTCTCCTCCCAGCTGATGTAGAGAGGCAGATTGGGAGGGTGACAGTGAACTCTATGTCATCACCTCTGGGTGCTCACGTCATCCCTGGAGGATGACTGGAAGGTGTGCTTGTCTTGCCCAGAAATTGGAGACTGATTACAGCACCAGGGTCTCCAGACGGGGTTGAGCTATTTTGAAGTTTTGGAGGGGAGTTTTAAAGTCAACAGAGGCACCTTGCCTTGTGCTTTAGACTACATCCACACAGATTCGTTTAGGGCTGCAACTAACGATTGTTTTCATTGAAAATTAATCTGGCAATCATTTTCTCGATTAATCATTTGGTCTATAAAATGTAAGACAATGGTGAAAATTGTTGATCAGTGTTTCCCAAAGCCAAAGATGACGTCCTCAAATGTCTTGTTTTGTCCACAACTCAAAGATATTCAGTTTACTGTCATAGAGGAGTAAAGAAACCAGTAAATATTCACATTTAAGAAGCTGGAATCAAAGAATTTTGAGTGTTTTTTCTTTAAAAAATACTCAAACCGATTAATAGTTTATCAAAATAGTTGCCGATTAATTTAGTAGTTGACAAGTAATAGATTAATCGTTGCAGCTTTAAATACGTTTTTGTTTGACAGCGACTTAAGGCACTTGTAGGCAGTAGTTACATTATAAAGTGCAGAATTTAACTGCACAACAGCCCCTAGACACAGCATGGACAACAAGCTCAGCAATGCCTGTAATTCATTATCCATGTTGAATTAACCACTGGTATTCACACGGTAATCATAGCTGATGTTGTTTGTGTTCTTCCGGAAAGGTGTCATGTGAAAATGGCGTGACGAATCAGGGAAGGACACGTCGTGACTGATAAGATCCTATCAAGAGGCGAACGTGGGTGCCTGTGTCATTGTTTTTTCTGTCTGTCCAGACAGGCGTGTGTGTCCACAGAGGCAATTTTGGACGCGAGGGATCACGTTGCTTCCCAGCATTGGACGCTTATGGGCTGCCAATGGGCACTAGGCACCTGATCGGACAAACACCTTCACTCGTGGGCTTCTGTTTCCAGCTTTCAAACTGGAACCAACGTGGCGGCTCCATTGGAAACTTTTTTCTTGTATATTACGAAAATAGTTTCTGAAAACATTTTAGGCGAGAAATAAGCCATGCAGTTGCTGAATTTCTCTTTATTTTAGATTGACAACAGTTAGTTAAACTGAGTTTCCAGAAGCGGCGAATCGCGACGGATGCCCCTAATTTGCATAAAGTAGCTTAGAACTCAACTTTGTGCAAATGAGGAACGGCCAACGTGACGGTTTGTCTCTCGAAATGCATTGCTGCGCTACCAAAATGCATTGCACGACTGCTTACATAAACAATGAATGGGAAGCATGGAAGTGACGGATCCTAGACACATACCATTAAACGCAATACTGAGTTTTCAAACTAAAACGGCGTCAGCAGCGGTTTCAAACGTCTCCATTTTAGGGGTCTTAAACGTCGGAGTAGTGTGGATGCTTGGCATAAACGCAGGAAAAGTTACGCATTTTAAAACAAAACTGTATTAGTGTGGATGTAGCCTGAGACACAACACAACAGCACTCATTCATACAGTCTGAGTAAACACAGCAGGAATATACCGTAGACCATTTTTGGGACAGAAAACAACCATTCAGGAGATAATGATATGTAGATAAATGCACTGAAGCTGTATTATGGTGAAAATTTCCACATGCACTGAGAATGAGATAGTAAAATTCATTGCATGCCATCTGTTCTGCCCGTAGAAGAATATCAGTCCTGCAGACAGCAGAATAAATCTTCCAGAGGTGGTGGATGGGGCATTTTATTTACCCCTCAGAGTCAGTAAAAGCAACGTATAATGTGAAAACTGTGATATATAGTCCATCAAATCATCTTTGCCCTACTTCACTACTGTTTTAAAGGCAAAGAAGGTAACACTGTTTCCTTTGCTCATGTCCGGACAGCTACAGAAATCAATTTCACACTATGAGGTTATTGGTAATAATTAATCATCTCTGATCTTATGAAAACTGACATTTTCATGGTTCAGACGCCGCTGCCTACATTCACTCGTGCATGCACTTGAACATATTTCCTTGAAAATAAAAAAACAAATCTGCTCATATTGGTTCTTTTCATGCGTATAAGTGCGTCTATGGAAACCTCCCATCTCATGCATTCTTCCTGCGTTATTTGATTTGTTTGACACTGTAGACTCACGGTCCCTGCAGACGGGAAGATAGATGATTCTGCTAGGTTTGATTCATTAAATTTACATTAGTCATTAGTGGCCTGTCACACAGTAACTGTAACATGAATTTGATCTAATCAGCGTGTGTGTGTGTGTGTGTGTGTGTGTGTGTGTGTGTGTGTGTGTGTGTGTGTGTGCCTGCGAGCACAGTGTGAGGAATTTCTCTGTCAAAAACAACAGCTTGCTGTGCGTACAAATGACTGATGCTTCCACTGGAATTAAACAAAAGACTTTCACTTCATCATACAAAGTGTAAAAGCTTTCAAAAACTGTTGAGTTTATCAGCAGCTACAAACAGCAAATCTCCCCACTCTCTGTTGGCTACATACAGTATTTTGCCTCTCGATTTCTGTGACATTTGCACAATAATGTTTTTCCACAGTTAAACCTCATGCAGTGAGGTGATAGGAAGTTGAGTGTTAATGAAGTAAATCAAAACTTCTCACAGTGCAGAAGAAAGAAAAATCCTGCCGTCACTCTAGAAGCTGATTTAAACTTCATCTTTGCATCCATGTTGTCAGAAACACAGACAGGTGCCTGGGGAGCTGGTTTTAATGTTTTCACATGAAGTAAAGATTACATAATAAGCAATACTACAGGTATGTTGGGCAGTGGGCCCACCAGAGAATAAACCTTCATAGAGGCAAATAAGGTGGTGAACAAACACATCTGGAATGACCTACACAGACACGACAATGGACTTCATGTTCCTCACACATTCACACCGTCTGGGACGCTCTGTACTCTGTACAGTACAACAACAAGTTCTAATTTCACCACATCACACTACAGTATATGCAACCATGGTGGGAAACTATGGAGGTTTTCTTAAATAACTATGGTTTGGTAAGACAGCAAGTTGCCCCACAAGTAGATCCCAATGCAGTTAGCTACAATAGCTTATCAGTTTCTATGTTTTTCGGTTGAACTCTGAGACACGTGTTTGAAATGATTTACGTAAAAAAAAAATTATTTAAAAAGAATCCATTTGTCAGAATGCCCACAATTATTAAGATTAGATCCAGATTTAAATTACACTTTAATTTGATTAAATTGTCTTATATCTCTAAATCATAAGGTCCACACTTTGTCTCAGATGATAAATTCATATTTATCAATAAACTTTACTACTTTCTAGAAACTTTAAAGGTCCAGTGTTTAGGATCTGGCGGGATCTTGCGGCGCTTAGGTGAGGAGATTGGACGAAAACGCAAATGGAGTAGAGCCAGTATGTAGAGTGGGAAGTGAGTGGTGAAGCAAGAGAGAGAGAGAGAGAGAGAGAGAAAAGTTAACAGAGTTTTTATAAACGGCTCATTCTAAGCTAATGAAAACACAATGATTCTTATTATCAGGTTATTCTACACTGAAGAAAACATACTTAATAATATTATATTTTATTTCAGCCAATAGATCGCCCTAACTGTTACACACTGATCCTTTAAATGAATGATTCATTTTCATGCTCTGCTTGGAGTATAAACCCTGATTTTGCATGTCTTATTATTTGATTTTTGTCACATTTATATCTTCAAATTATATATATTTTTTAATTTTGTCAAATGTTTTGTCTAAATTGTGTTTTATTGTTGTTGAGGACCCCCCTGAAAACGAGATGGCACATCTCAAGGTTATTCCTAATAAAGAATTTCCATAAATATAGTGAATACTACAGTATATCTACAGTAGGGTAGGGGTTTACACATTTGTATTTTGTCATTTGACAGCTGAGTATCAACTCTGAACTTTATAGTCCATTATTATTATTGTCAGTGAACTGACAGCAGCGTCACACCTGAGCTGCTCTACTGAGAGTAGAGAGGTGCAGAACAACAAAGGGCACCGTTATCAGCTGTTCCTGTCAAGAGTGATGACGTCTACAGAGACATGATTCAATATGTACAATACAGTATATTAGTCATGTTTTATAATACAATATGATAAGAATCACATGGTATTTTTATGACTGTAGTACGATGAATAGCCAAAGCTAATGGGCATACACATTGTTATCAGTGTTTGCTACATTAATACTTTATGACTACAACACTATTTACTGTTATCACAGCTGCTAGTTTTATTTTTTCTGTGCATAAGATGGTGTTTTCTATTAATACCTACAGTTCTAATGGTTGCACAGTATGGGGCTACATGGCGTTAACTCAATACAGGTAGCACAGTTACATTTGACAGTATAGTTCATAGCAAAGTATTTATTTATTACAATTAAACCACTTTATTTAGAAGGATTACTAGGCTAGAATAATCTAGGTGAAACGTATGAAATGAGCCCAGCAGCGATCGCTGATGCATCTACCGGTATTGTCTCAGCTAGGTAGTGAGCAATAATAATTCTGCAAATGGCTCATGGCATTTTCATCAGTAAGGATGTCTCGAGGGCGTAGCTAACGTTCAGAAGCAGCTGATGACCAATGACCCGTGGCTTTAAGCGTAGAGAGATACGGGGGTGACAGTTGCTGCAGCTGTAGCCGCTCCAGCACGTAATGAGTGAACTGTATAAAGTCTCCGAGCCTGCAGGACAGGAAGATGACGATGATGAGAAGTCACTGGTTTCTACTACTTTGTGGCTCAGGCTGGCACGAGGATGTCATCTGAGATAACAAACAGTGGTCAAGCTGACTTCTAACTTCCTGTCACATTCTGAGTGCTTAAGGCAGATGTTGAAATAGTGTAAACATAATCATTTATGCTGCAGGATGATCATGTGAGGGGCGAAGGAATCCTTTAGTAAACCAATCACCTTTGAAAAATAAATAAAAAGCTATAAAGAAAATAAAGAAAACTGATTTTATGTCTGAACAAGCAGCCCAAAATGATCCCTCTTGTCTTTTTGCCTCCTTTCTATCTGTCATCTCACTCTCTCTATGTGCGATGGAGTATATTTTCTCATTTTATCTTCAGATGTGAACAATGTCCTAGAAACCTTACCCCCCCAGCAGTACTACTGCTCCACTGACCTTGTGATTGTGAATCAACCCCAGAAACCAGGTGCTATTTTTACCTGGTTTTCTCCCTCACTAATGAGACATCACCTTCGCAGCTGCAAATCCCTCTTCAGACGACTATCTGGTTAATGGTATATTTTCATGGGACTGCATACTGTACTTTTTCATGATGCACTATAATCTTTCACCTAAGATTTGTCCCTTTCATTTATCTTAACTGCATTATATGATAACGAGGCTTTCAGATGCCATTTATCATATATGTAGATGATGATGCTTACTAAAGCACACATCTGACATTACAAACTGGAACCTGACCTGAAAAGGTTCCATTAATATTCAATCACAACCGTTAGCCAACCATTGTATTATTGTTTTTTGGTAGTTTTCCTTCATTGGATAGAGACAGCTGAGATACAGACAGGAAACAACATTCAACAAAAGGTCCTCAGCTGGATTCAGACCTACAGACTCACTTATTTAAATTGGCCTTTGTGTGACTTTGAGCTGTCTAGTTTTGAATTTTGTTTCTAATAACTGTCTTATTAATTGTTTTATGGTGTTATTGTTTTGAATTAATTTCTATTCTTGTAAAGCACTTTGTGAATTGTGCTCTATGAAAGGTGCTATACTAAATAAACATATTATTATTATTATTATCATCATAATAATAATAATTATTATTATAATCATTATTTATATTACAATAAGAAGTGGACATAGTCACCATGACATCACCTATTGGCTGTTTTGAAGCTTTGAGTTTGGCATTTTGGCCGTCGACATCTTGGTTTTTTGCAACCAGAAAGTGACACTAGAAGGTGGAGCTTAGTACAAACAAACGCTGAAAAAGACATTTGTAGGTTTACAAAATGTTACAATTAACTTTCATGAAATGAAAATACACTGTGAAAAGGTTAAAGTTGTAAGACAAAAACATGGACAACTCCCAGACCGGACAACGCCGTCGTAGTGACCTGTCAATCACAAGGTAACCACGTCCTAAAGCATACCCTGCTTTATGGTCTATTTGACTCTAAATGGGACCATAATTTACTAAATGAACATCATGCTGTATTGAAGAAGACTTGAAACTAGCGATTGAGACCATAAACTCATGTTTACAATGTTTACTGAGGTAATAAATCAAGTGAAAAGTAGGGTCATTTTGTCATTGACTTCTATACAATCAGACTTTCTTTTTGCAACCAGAGGAGTTGCCCCCTGCTTGCTATTATATTATTTGATTTTTTAGACGCTGAGGTTGCCCAGTGATTCAGACCAGGGACATAATATGGTAGGCTACACTACATCACTCATGCAACCAGGATACTAGCACTTGTACATTTAATGAAAGCTAAGACCCTCAAAGGTGATTAATCAGACCAGACTTTGTTTGTTTGTTGAGGTTCTCATAAAGTGATCTTATCAACTAAATACTGAAATGA
Source organism: Helicolenus hilgendorfi (assembly GCA_916700815.1). Classification (NCBI taxonomy): domain Eukaryota; kingdom Metazoa; phylum Chordata; class Actinopteri; order Perciformes; family Sebastidae; genus Helicolenus; species Helicolenus hilgendorfi. Next base: position 23,197 of record CAKALG010047339.1, read on the forward strand.
TGCTTATATGTTGCTATTTCATTTGTCAGGTCCACTCACATCTTACATGTAGATTCATACAGACCCAAAGACCTGTGGCAATATTGTAAAATAGCATGACAAAGGTCGGAGGAGGATGGAGCCTCACATACTGCAACAGCTCAGTGTGGCATTTCTAACTGCATAACCTTTTCTACCTAAAAGCAGACGGGTTAAAGCAGCAGGTTAGTCCCTACCTCCGTCAGCTGACAAAAAGAAAATGAAGAAGAAGCAGTGGTCAATCGATCCCAAAGCCATGTGACTGAAAACTGTGAAATCTACCCTTTTTGGCCTTTATCCTTCTAGCAGGATAATACACCATGTCATCATGTCAGGATGGCTCCAGGACCACGTGACTACCCCGATGGCCTGCACAGATCGTAACCCAACAGAGCACCTCAGGCTAAAGAATTGCAGGAACTTCAACTGCATGATGCTATTGAGTCACTGTGGACCTAATCCCGTATAGCCAGACGACCTATTTCCACATAAAGAAAGGTCTGGCTCCACACATGTACTTCTTTAATCCAATCACAATCGTCTTGGGCGAAGCTAAGCATAGGATGCAGCGGCGGTGCCCTCGCAAAACAACGCAGATAGCAGAAGGGGAGGAGGATGTCACGTGAAATACGCAGCCAATGGCAGGTTTATACCCACAGTCTACATCTGGTGAGTCCGACTACTGGACCAATATATTCTCAAAAAATACAGCCTGGATGCAAAACTGGGTCCTGCAGATGGTCCTGCTACTGTTTCTTCTTGCAAATCTCTCTGGAGGTGAATTCATACTTTTGTGGGGAAATTATAATGTCACGAATACATAAATATATATTTGAAGGAGCGCTGCATTTTGAGGACATTTGTCAGACACTGTGGATTAACCTTAAAGTCAGAATCTGTTTCAGACTATAATCTCCAAATAATCTCCCATTTTTGTCTCCATCATTGGTCAGAAAATAATATACACAAGCACAGCGGGACTCAAAACAATTTCATCTGTCTAGATAAATAGCTGGAAATGACAAGAGAATCTGCTTTAAAGCCACGTCCTTCTCTGTTGTTTTTATGGAAACAAAAATTCTCCTTTTAGAGAGGAAATCAGTAGAAAGACTACATTATCTGTCACAGGTGTAATGTAATAGTAATTATATTAACAGTAAACAACTATCTGGGTGTAATACTGTACCTCAACTAAGGCTGGGAGATATGGTCAAAATCTTTCATCCAGATATAAGTTATTTCATATCTCGATACTGTTGTATATCACGATATAGCATGTTTTCTGGTAATTCAATAAATAAATAGTCTATATGAAATAACCACATGGTAAAGCCTATTTCTGCATATTCCTGTATGAATTAAATACTTGACAAATGAAAAGTACTAAGTACTTTCTCACAGCTTTGGTGAATTATAGAGAAAAAGATATGAATATAAGCCTAGCCTATATCGCAATAGAAACAATTTGAAAAATATATACGGCAGACATTTTTATATTGTTTTGATGATATATAGTGTCATATTGCCCAGCCCTAACCTCAATAGGTTAGGAGTAACTGCAAAAGGTACAGGCCAGTGCTATTTGACCAATGCACTACGAGAGCTATTGGAGGCATTGCCCTCTTTATGTCACTCCTGCTAATTCTGTGTATGTTGGTTTAACCAAAGAATGTATATTGCTAAGAAGTGAAAGTCAATTGTTTGTTCCATTGCAACATCAGACTGAAAGCGACTACCTGAAAAAAAAAAAAACGCCACCTACAAAGTGCTGTACAAAAGTAAGGGCTAGATGTTCTAAAGCCTGAAAACAGAGCCATGAGGAGGTGCAGAAGTTTAGTTTTCTCTCAGAGCACTTGAATTACAATATGCTGAAAGGTTTTTATGGAATTTTTGACCAATGATGCCAAACAGATATTGCCTACTGAAGCTTTAAAGGGGCTTTTTAAGTGTTCGTACTGGGAAGTTGATTCACCTAAGCAAAAAAAAAATGATCCTCTGATTTATAGACGTCTCTTTATACATTCATTGCTATGGATTCATTGGCGTTTTCAGTCGAAAACGGCGAACGCGCTACCACAGCACCATCTAGCGGTACTAGCATGCTCTTTGGTTTAACTGAAAGAAACCACCCCACTGATAAGTAATTCTTTTGATGATATTTTTTTGCCTCTAAGTCTTTGGTTTATTTTTAACAATTGCCATTTGAAGGAGGATTGTGTTTATTTTTCTATATATATATATTATGTAATTATGTACTGCATGACTTCTACATTTTAATGGCCACTTTTAGAAAACGTTCCTAAGGGACAGTACATTGAAGTAACGCTGTGTTATCTCATTCAAGACACTGTGAGCAGACACGCCTCTCTCGCAATCCATCATTGTTGACTGATGAAATACGATGCAATACTTGGAAAGATTTACTCTTATTGAGTCTGCCAGTGTTACAGTCCTACTGTAAAGTCACTTTTTGAGATACCAGCAGTCACACAGGCCACTCTCTAAGTCCTTCTGTTGACAGCTTGAGCTCAAATCAGATCAGTTATGTGAGCAGTTGGTGGAAGCTTATCTAAAGCACATTACAATAGCAGGAGTGAATACATACAGCGGCTCTAGTGAGATTCAAACCCCCGGACGCTGGTTGTATTAGTGCCCTGCTCCACACACAGCTTTATTAAAGATCAAAAGCTAACTCCTTATTATGTAGCACGCTACAATGGGTTATCCTTCTGTGATACAATGCATTCAAAGGACTCTAGGTTCATGTCCAATTATCCATGACCAATTACAAGTATGATTAACAGCCCCTTCAGACATCGACCTCGCTCTCTCTCTCCACCATTTAATTGTAGTCATTAAAATGGGACAAATAAAGACCATGTCTGTTCATGCACATCTGTCCTTCAGACATCAATGTTGTCCAAACATTTAACATCTAATCTGTAATGTCTTACATTACAATTACTTCAGTTCAATGATGAAACGTTACCTTTTGCTTACTGTGATTGTGCACAATGTATTTGAATCTACAGGATGTAATTTCAATAGCAGAGTTGACTAAATTAATCTTAAAATATCCAATGATGTGTAAAAACCCTCGTCTCCACTTTCACTCAGAATAATTAGCACGTTTTTAAATAACCCAACTGATGATCACATTGTTTTCTGTTTGTTATCTGTGTTTGACGGTAAATCAAGACGTCTTTGCAGGACTAAGAAACACAACAGACAGCAGAGAGCTCAAGAGAATGATAAACTGGTTGCTTTATCTTAACTGACCTGAAAGGGAAGCTTTATGAAAAATAGAAATGTTTAAAAAGGCTGTAGTGTAGGCTGTCCTCCTTCTTAATGACTTTGTTTTCGTGACTCAATCATCCCAAATTAAACGCCAAATACTGCAGGATGGCCTCAAGTCCACAGCCTTAATCCGTAGGAAAAATTGGTGTGGTCGTAACCAGTTAGCTGGTCAGGTCAGTTTGCCCTATCGGACGAAAGAACCTCATGGGAAACAATTTTCTTGTCAGAAACAAACATGTGCTCCTCGAGTCCTTCACTGAGGACAAGGACAGACAGGCTACTGGATCAATAGAGTAATCTGAGACAGAGACAGACGGGAGATGGAGGTCAAAACAGAGCAGAGAAGAAAAATAATGATTAAGGAGTGTTGTGTGAACACAGGGGGAAAGCACTTCCGTTTCATGCTCTCTAAATTACCCCCCCTGTCTCCTGCCAACTCTTCAGGCACCTCATTATGAAACCCAGTTGGGAGGACGCTGGTCTATTCCCTAACCTGCTTCTGCACACTGACATTACACGTCACGCCATGGTTTCCTCGGTGGAAAGCTAAAAGAAACTGATTCCCCGGGGCACTTGGTTGACAGGGTAGGTGGAAAGATAGGAGCTCAACCAATTTAAAAGATGGTAATTACTGAATTTAGAAATATATCCACATATTTAATCAGCTGTAGCTAACAGCAGAACCTACAGTAGGTGTTGCAGGTAGTTAAGCTAAAGGATATGATTAAACACATAGTTAAAAATGTTGGGCAAAAGGTTAAAAAGATAACTAAAAGGAATTAACAACTGGTTAAATAGATAGCTAAAAGTATTTGATAAATGGTTTAATTGTTACCTAAAAATAATTAATTGTCTAATTGTTTTGAATACATGAAAAATCTAGTAGTTGATAAATCAGTGGCATAAACAGAGTGTCTTTCAAAGTCTTTGATCCTCATCATCCTGCTATCCCAAATCTACTAAGGTACTACCAAAAAACAAAAAAACAATCTTGAAATGTTTTTTTTATTTATCAATATTATTACCTTGAATAATAGGCTCTACCATGCACTTGGTAGGCGTAATTCTAACTGTGCTGAGCACTACTATAATATAACATACTATATATTGTACACTTTGCTAATGTATATAGTAGGTTATTATAAACATAAACATAGAATAACTTACTGTACATTAGCAAAGTGTACAATATATAGTATGTTATTGCTCACTTTGCTAATGCATATAGTAGGTTGTTATGAATATAAACATAGAATAACTAACTATATACTGTGCATTAGCAAAGTGTACAATACATAGTATGTTATTGCACACTTTGCTGGTGCATATAGTAAGTTATTCTGTTGTATGTTTATATTTTATATTTTTTATGTTAGTTGAAGTTGTAGTCAGGTATATTTATAGTGTATTCTAATATTCTTTATATTGTGTATTCTATGGATATATTTCTCTAGTGTTGATATGTACATTTTACTTACTGTTCCGGTGCATTGACTGGATAACCAGCTGCTGTAACACAATCATTTCCCAATTTGGTATCAATAAAGTACATCTATCTATCTATCCATCCATCTCAGGCCAGAGGAAAACCAACCAGACATAAACAAACGCCATCAAGCAGTTTTACAGTCCAAGTTTTACAAATCCTCCTATAAACAGATTTAACCTCTCTCAACGCAAAGCCAACACAATAATGACAAACAATACAACAATCTGAGGATTCAAGTGCACCTTCACTGACATCATATCCATTATGAATGACCATGGTCATTCATAATGGATGTGCACAGCCTTTATCATTCAACAGCCACAGACGGTCATAACAATAGTTTTATCTTACCTTAAATGGCTTGTGTTGGGAGATGCTGCCAGTTTACATCAAGGTGCAGGTGTAGCAGCTTGGAGTTGAATATGGAGATTATTTTAATGCAATTAACCTGCCACCTTCAATTAAACTAGCCAAATCCTCACTTTTGTTCTTCCTTTTTGTTCTTCCTCCTCCAACCTGTGGCTTCTTAAAATATCTTTCAACGGATATTTGCTTTGACATTGTTAATTCATATATAAGTTAGTGCCTGCTAATGTTTTAATTCAATATCTGAATATTTCCACAATATGCATTTGACAACAGCGACTGTGTAGCTCACACTAACTTGATTACAACGCAACCGTTAAAGGTCAACCCCGCCCACTGTGAGATCCCAGACTTTTGATTGGCCAAAACATACTAGCGACATCTTAATGCATACAGTGCAGTCATAGACTAAGCAACTTGAGTTACCATTCACTATATTCAGTTTTAACAGTTTTCTTCATCTCCTTGTATTTTTATATCTGGTATATTTTTTTGTACTTTGTACTTTGCACGATTAACTTTTTTACTGCCTTTGTATTTATCTATCTATCATATATAGGAAACAAATCACATTCGTTAAACTGATGGTTAAACTAGAAAAAAAATATTTGATTGGCTAGGCATGTGATCAACTTGGTTACAGCAAACATAGATATAAAACAAAAAATATATGATATGTATAAATATCTATCTAAGTAAAACGGTTGACTAGAATGGAACCCCGACTTTGCAACACTCTCGCGAGATGATTATGGCAAATGCATTGACCGGACTTTCAGTCTCGCGAGAGACTCGGACATTCTCACAATTTGCGGGTTACCTTCTAGTCATGTCCATAGCTAGTTAACTAGTTAAAAGTAATGGATAAACGGTTGAAATTGTTGGCTGAAATCAATAGACAAACTGTTGAAATAGTTAACACTAGCTGAAATAAACACATAAATGTCCAGCTTCTGCCATTCCAAGAGGTATATTTTTTCCAACTATATTTGTATTTTATATTTAGCTTTTTTACTTATTATTATATCTTTATTGTTTACTTACTATTTATTATATCTTGTTCTGTTTTTTTTTTTGTTTTTTTACTGATGCTTTTTGTTGTTTGCACTGTCCCCTTTGCTGCTGTAACACAGCAAATTCCCCTGCTGTGGGACTAATAAAATATTATCTTATCTTATAATTGTGCAATTGCAAACCTGACCAAACTGACACAAACATTGACGATTCAATTGCAAGAAAATCGACTTTTTTATATAATCAACAGTGTTATGACATCCACCTTAAAATTACTCAAATTCTGCACATGATGGGTGGTGTCGATGAAGGGGCGCTTGAGTTCATCTGGCAGGGCTGTGGGGGTACATCATGCAAAAAAAGGTTCTACAACTTATTAAATTCGAAACCTCCTTTTCCCATTTTCTTATCTCAGAGTTTCTCTCTGCTGAGCACGGTGGGAGGTGTGATAATGGCCTGCAGCCAGTAAGCGAGTCACACACTAACACTCACTCCTGCTTCCTCCTAATGTACGAGGGCAACTGCACAGTCATAAAGTCTTCTTCTCAGTGTGTAGGAGGGCCATCTATCTTCATTATACTACCTCACACCAGTGAGGGGAGTGCACAGATAAAAACAGAAACTGCAATTATTGTAATTCACCCACAGTGAATTTTTATCTCTAGTGTGACCATTTTTATAGAATCATTTATAGTAACCGCAGGAAGTTTTCCTGGTGCATCGGCAGGCTCAGTATTCAAACATGCAGCAGATCACCATCTAGAAAAAACAATAGATTATGTTTTTCAATTTCTACTAAGCAACAGAAATACTTAATTCTACATCGTTGGCATTGATTTCCCTGAAGATTATTATGGTACATGTGTATTTCTATGCATATGTGACTGTGTACATGCAATCTTTCCCCTGTCTCTGCTGTCTCGTCCGAATTCCTGGGCACTGTGGGGATCAGTGTGACAGTGTAAACCTGATCTAGGTTCCCGTGTCAGCGCTGGCATGAATAATTCACAGTGTTCAGGCTGGTGTGCTGCTGCAAATGGCAGATACACACACACACACACACCGGAGCAGACTGCTGGGTTGCCCTTGATGTCTCTCTCCAGGTTGTCACAAATAGTTTTTGGTGCTGAACCATCTCTTTCCACTGCTCAAAAGTCCTGCGGCTCACTCCCTGTAAAGCAGTAAATGGACTCAATTCAGTGACTGCACAGCGCCATCTGTTGATCGAAACCAGCTGCATCAATACAAACCTGTTTTAATGTTAAGGGTGGTAGTTCATGTTTTTTGCCACACCAAGGTTGTTCTTCACCTTTATATGCTTCCTATTGGTGTGTGGACGCAGCTGTTTCTCTCACTAACTTTCCATCTGCAGCGATTCATTTATGCATGAAAGCAACTTATACACATGGATAATCCTGCTCAGTGAACATCACCTTTGTGTTATAATAATAATAATAATACGTACAGTATTTGTACGCTTGAGCTCAGTTTGTATAGTATGTTGATAAAATGAAAGTATTCCATTTCCTCTACTTACTGTCAATCACTTGACACTGAAAGAAATAAGATTATACCTTCAAATAAGTCATCTTAAAAGCTTATTGCTGAATCCATTTTAAAGCCAAGTCTGCTTTTATAAACAGAAACTATTGTTAAAATGTATTAACAGCATTTCAAGCTAAGCTTGTCTGGGGGAAAATGTAAAGTATATGTAAATAGAGGTAGATTTATTTTATCTCCATATGACAGATACTCTTTTGTTAAGAGTAGTATCGCCTTTCCGTAGCGTTGGAGGACTTGTGAGAGACAGATAAAATAATCAGTCAAGGTAGAAAAGGCAGAGAAATACTGACTTTTCATCCCAGAAGCTCCAAAATACTGGATGCTACACTTCCCATAATGCAACTCAATGGCGTCCTTCATTCGACCCCTCCATGCCCCCAGCATGTCACTGAGGCTTTCTGACATGACTAGTAAATCGACATAAATCACTGGAGTAACCCTTTAACCTTCCATATTCCAGCAGGATATTTGTCATCTAGTGTCATCTTGTGATGCTTAATCAATGACTGTTTCTTTGCTACTACGTTTAATTGTGGGATATCAAGTTTTACATGTATAGGACCATGTCAGTTGACCCTTTTCTTTGACCCCCTTCAGGAGGGTCAAAAATGTTTGACAGGTTATTCTAGAGAGCATTGGGCTATTAGCTCTGATATGTGAAAATGGATCCACATGACCTTAGTTTGTAGAGATGATTGTGTCATATTTATCAATACAAAAATAATGGAGTTGGTGAAATGGGGAAAAAGAGGAAAAGGAGGAGGAAACAATGAGTTTAAAGGTGCTAAATTGCCTCCACACGGCTCTCAACATGTTGGCGACTCAGCTGGTGGCTAGCAGCTAACGGTGCTAAGAGCACGGACAGTGCAAACAACAGCAACAGTGCTGACAGAGCTAATAGTGTTTACTTGGGGGGGAACCAGAGGGTGGCCGTTACACTTCCACGACGATGATTTGGGTCGGCCAGTGTGACGCACACACCAAGACTCACATGCACTTACATGCACACGTGCGGCCGGATTGGCTATGTACACAAAGCACAGAGAAACTCGGATTACAACCCACACAGAGGGAGAGGGACTTCATTCTCTGCTCAGGTAGACATTACTCCTCTATATCTTTACAAAGTAAACAGATGTATATATCTATATCTATATTAATGCTCTGAATTTATCACCGTTAAAAGAAATAGAGAGAAATCAGTGCTAAATGGAAAACTGATGCACTTTGACCCAAATTACTGCAAAAACAAAAAGGTCTAATCCTCAAAATGAATCAGCGTTTCCCAAACAAAAAAGTCACGACACAGATCTGAGGGATAACGACATGATTAACGGAATATAAATAGACAACAAATATATATATATTCTGTCCGCAACACAAAATTATGTTTATATATATTCAGGCTTTTCTATGTTTTTTTTCTTGTTAAATACTAGATTGTTTTATTCCTCTTTCCTAAATGTAACAGTCTCAGAAGGGAAATATTACTCATTCAGTATATACACCCCATTAAACCTGAGACACTGACGCTGGAACCACTGACACACATTACATCAAAATTAGGTACTTCACTAATGTTAATTTGATATTAACCACATGGCAGTTTTTTGCATAATTGCCAGTGACAAATTGAACAGTTAATTATGAGACTTAGATTTGAGGATGGTCCATTTAAAATCTTACCAACTAGAACTACTGCTTTTTGTTCTTTAAATGACAGGTCTCAATGGTAAGTATAAGAAGAATGTGGGTTAAGGAAAGGGGGACGAAGGGAAAAGAAGGATGGGAGGGGGATGAGACAAATATTCAGAAACAGGGACGGATGTTTGGCTCGACCAATAGGAATCAAAGTCAGATGTGTGCAAACATGACTAAGGACTTTATTAACCAAATCATTTTCCCCGTAATATCCACAAATAAAAGTGATCTCTTTATATATATTCACATTGTATAATTTCATAGTGTGACAAAAATTCTCTTTTTTTTTGGATATCCAGCCATTCCTATTAATTGTCATTTGATCAGTCGCCATGCAGTCGTCAGAAAGGTTGAAAAACATTACGATTGGTCAGCATTGGCGGTCGTGTCCGGCGTCACTCTTCTTCTCCTCTAGTGGCTCTTCGTAGTGCTAAAAACCCCCTCAGTTACCCAATCACAGATTTCATCACACTGCGACAATAAAATAAAAATAAATTAAGAAAGCAATGTTCTCCTGCAGAGTGCTCCAAAGTCCTCCTCCTCCTCCCTTTCCCTTATTTTTTTTTTTTAAAGATATTTTCTGTTTTTATATAATAATAATAGTAATAATAATAATGACTATAATTGTCCTTGATATAAATTCAATAGTATTTTTTCTCTTTCTCAAATTTTAAATAAATCATTTTGGCAATCCTCATATGTCGTCACTTTAGAATAAAAGAATACTCAAGTAGAAAATAAAAACTGTGAGAGAAAATTCATCAGAAGAGGAGCGAGGTGTGAGAGAATGAAAAGTGTGAAAGCAACAGAGAAGAGCGAGAGAGGAAAGAAAGAAAAGAGTGAAAGAAAGAAAGACAGACTCAAAGAAAAGCATCCACTTCAGACGCATGTCGGAAACGGCTCTATATACAACATTTTCTGTTGCGGTAAACTGTCCATCCTGTGCCTGTCGTCTGTCTCTTGTCCGTCCTCCTCCATTGTGTCTGCAGTAGTCCTGTTGTCTGAAGCAGTCCGGTGTGTGTCCCAGTGTTATACCAGAGTGTAAGACTTGGCATAGGGGTTGTTGCTCTGTTTCAGGTGTCCTCTGGAGTCCAGCAGTGACTCCTGGGAAGTGCTGAGCTTGGCAGCCTGTGCTTGGGCTAGGTCTCCCGAGGAGGGGGCCTC
>CAKALG010047340.1:4179-20713 GCA_916700815.1 Helicolenus hilgendorfi
ACACACACACACACACACACACACACACACACACACACACACACACACACACACACACACACACACACACACACACACACACACACACACAGTACCAACCCTCTGCTTCTTTACGGCAATTAACCAGCACAAAGCGCTCAAACACAGAGCTTCAATGGCCAAATTATGCCCATTTGCATTCACTTGTCAGCGAAGAAACGTTCCTCTTATTAAAAAGAACAGCTACTTGTCAGGTATTTATAATGGATGTCACGTTTTAGTACGTTTTGGTTCATAATTCTGAACAATGAAGTGGCCGTTTGCACTTTGGGTCCATGTGGGACAGATGCAATTAGACCTGACGCATTCTTGAACTCAAAATCTATTTTACGGCGACGCAGAGCCGCAGATGACCACCTGAGCATCTCTCTCACTGGGCCCCCTCCCTGCTCCCACCAGTCCCTAATAAACTACTCATTGGAGTGTTCACCCATGACATTACTGGGCCCGAGCCAGGACCATTAGCCGGGGAAAGACATTGTTTGCCACAGGCTCAGCCAGTGCTCAGTGATTTCTAAATATCTAATAGTGTCTAGGAATGTACACTGGATCCAGTTCCATCTTCAGCCTATTAGGAGGTCACGGCGTGCCAGCTTCTTTTCATGGGCTTCCATGGACAATGTAATTTGCATTCCTGAGCTCAGCGGGCTGGAGAAAAAAGACGTTTGGGTGTTCTGAATCATCTGATATAATTGCCTCTGAGAGCGTAACTGGCTGCCGATTCTATTTAATTCTACCGAGGCTCCCAGTGAAAATGTTCTCCCCAAATTTGGCGAATCAATACAGAGGCTTGTCTTGACCATTAGCAATAACGCAGCTGTTGTCCAGCTGTTTACTGCAACGAAAAAGATGCTCGTAACTGCGTGGTTACACTGGCTGCAATGTGGGAACTTTTAAACGTGTCATTTCGCTTCAGCATACACTGAATTCATTAAATATAAGGGACAATCTGTTGACCCCCCTGTTAACCCCCAACCCTCATTGATTTCGCTCATTTTTAAATGATCTCCCGTATTAAATCCATCCTCAAGAAGGAGATGCTGGGTTGTGTATGTTTACTCCCGTGTTCTGCAAGGTAAAATTACTGTTTTTGTGAATGGAGTCTGGTGGCTTTCCCTGTCGGAAAGGGCTGTCTGATGGCGAGGTAAAGTGACTGTGGATGGGAGCAGCAGAAAAACCTGTTTTTGCCACAAAAAAAAGATCAATATCAGTTCAAGTGTACGCTATATTTAGAATACTTTCACCGCTTTACCTCGCCATCAGACAGCCCTTCTAAACAGGGAACTGAAGCCGTTATATTGCTGTCTTCAAAGCGACCAGACCAGACTCCATTCACAAAAACAGTAATTTTACCTCTAGGAACACAGGAGTTGTTCTGGTCTACCGCTGCATCGATCAGTTAGTTTGTTTGTGTTATTGTGTGACTTTCGTATCCGACCTAAGGTGACGTCCACAGCAGTACATTGCTTTGTTTCCATGCCGGTAGTCTGCTTCTCCAAACTCGGAGCATGCTGACCGCCATCCAAGTTACTAACGTTAATACACTGACTTTAAGGATGTATATATACATGTAGCAGCTTCATTATGCAGAAACCTACGTCAGGTCATGTAGGATAAAGTTGCAGTTGAACTGTTCCTTTGTTTTAACACCACAATACAAGCTGTACTCAGAATAAGTCTTTATTAGTCTAGATTTCCTTATTATTACATAAAATAACCTTAAGGTGCTGTGTTTGGTCCTTACAGTTCAACCTGCTCTGGCCTGCAGATGAAAATTGGCCTTTTGTTCTCTGCACTTGTTTGCTGAGGCATTAACAGCAAATTAGACCAATATATCATCTATTAGCTCTAGTGGAAAATCACATGTCCGCAGGCTCTGTACTTCAGAGATGACGTCTCATGTGCAGCAGTTTAAAAAACACAATTTCTTTGTTACCATGGACATCATTTTTGGGGAATTTTCAAACAGTGGTCGTCATTTACAGCTCCGCACACATTCCTCCAGTAAACAAACACAAACTGTGGTGACCTGGGCAAAAGCAGCAATAAACAGCCGTCGGCCGGCCTTATTTGGAGATATAGAGAGGTCATCTGCCACGTCCTCATTCCTGACATACCTCCTTAGCGTACATAAATATCCTGGGAGCCTTGTTCCATATGCCCCGTCTGTTAATCTGTCCAACAGCGGGACAGAAATCACTCTGATTGCCTCTCAGCTCACTCAACACAACAAGAGGCTGTACAATAGCCCTCCTTGTCCTGCGTCATCAGTGAAAGCAAATCTGAGCTCATCAAGGATGTTTTCACATAGCTCATTCCGATGGACTTTGTATAAAAGGCCCGTGCAGAACAGTTACGTGGTTTTGTTTGGGAACAACTTTCAACTTTTCCCTGCACAATTTGGAGTGATGTAAATGTTGCTATATGCCTGAAGCTTTCTCCCAGAGAGAGTAAAATAAAGCAAAGCAAAGAGATATGCAGTGTTGAAACAGAGTCACGGGGGCATGGACAAAAAGGGCTGGATCGGTCCAGACCTGCACAGCCAAAGTCAAGTAACACACAATTAGATGATATGCCAGCAGTTACGGAGAACGGGCGTGGATCAGGACCTGGCATGTGACATGCAAAGTGAGGGTTTGTTTGCACGCCTCTTGCAGGTACGGGCACTCCACGCCCTGTCAAGCTACTATCATCACAACATCCTCGGATTGCTTACATCAGTTGTAATGGTTTTGCTGAAGGATATGCACCACACCTCAGGTGTCTTACTGTCAAATCTGTCGTTCCCACCCTACAGTGTGTGTAATGATGAATGAGGTCATTTTAATGATTAGACTAAAGTGCACGTCATGTTTAAGGACCAGTTTGATCTGACCTGAGCCGCCAGATGGTTTGTTAAACAGAACCATGCGAGAAATCGTCATTGGAAACTATTTGGAAAAGGGCAGGCACTTTCAAACAATACCTGTCAGGTGATTAGACGAACCATCTGTCAATCAAACTTTTGCCGAAGCCAGTCAGGAGAAGAGAGAAAATATCTTTTCCATCGAGAAAAGCCTTCAGTGCCGTTCTTTGCTCTTCTTTCAATGAAGAAATACCCTCCAGGTCTGATATAGCTGATGCTATTGCAGCAGCTACGCTAAACTCTTCAGGAGTCGCCATTGTTGTTTTGAACAAACATTCGCCTAAACCACGGCGTTTAGGTACTGCCAGTAGCTCCTACAGGACGCTGATTGGTCCATTCTCTGGCCTGTCAGACACAAACTCATTACTTGAAGCCCGACAAGATGGATTGTCGTGTGATATGTCATCCTGCAATCCTTGCGTGATCTTGTGACATCGTGAGAATCCAGCTGCCGTGACAGTAGGTCTGGGCGATATGGCCAAAATTTTCGATCACGATACAGGTAATTTTATATCTCCATAACGATATATATCATGTTATAGCATGTTATCTGGTAACTCAATAAATAAATAGTCTATATGAAATGACCAAAAAGACATTTTTTTTTTATTGCGATAGAAACGCGTCGCGTGGCAATATTGTACAGATACACGGACGTCAAGTATCGTCCTTTTATTATATAAACTATTAACCTCTTAACAATCTGACGGACAATCTGTCTTTCAGAGGTCGTAGTGGGTTCAGTCTTAAAGCTAGAGTGAAGACATTGGTACCATATTAAACTAGAAAACCTAAGGAATCAATCGGTACCAACCATGTCATTAGCTTGTCTGGAGGAGCACCAAACAACGCTCCAAAATTAAGCTAAAGTTTGGCGAGGAAAAACTGGCATGGCCATTTTCAAAGGGTTCCTCTGACCTCTGAACTCAAGATATGTGAATGAAAACTCTGAGATGAACAGATGTTGACAAACTGCATACAGCTTTTTAACAACCTTTGCTTTGACCCGTATGTGACCTCCCCCGAGGGCCACGACCACCAGGTTAAGAGCATCTGAGTGAGTCTTTCAGCAACTATTTAGTGCGTGAGTGAACAACTGACGGTCCAGTGAATCCTCTGACCACCTGCTCACTCAGGAGCCGCTCGTTGTACGAAATTAGTGTCCCAGCAGTCGCTCCAACAAATGCTCCAAAGTAAACAACGACATGAGTCATGCGATTTTTTTGCCTCCCAAAACTGTTCATTCATTCATATGACTGTTTTCTGATGTGTTTGGTGCAGGAAGTACTTGGTTAAGATGAGAGAAACATCAGAGTTTGGTTAAAGCTGGCTGTTGGTGGGAATGGGATGTGAACCATGTCAAAGTCATACACTGTTTGTGTATGTGTTGTTGAGTTTGTTTGGTCCTGACTGACAAGGGTAAAGATTCACATCACATTTTTTGGTAAACATCATTTGAGGCATTTAAACAAATGACTAATGCTGCTGCTTTTAAATGCTTGTGATGACCGTCTGAGACATTCTGACATTGAACAACAGCTGGAGGTTAACATCCTGACTGTCGTGTTACTTCATGTTATCGGTGGGATCGGCGGTTCAGTGGGACATCGGAGGTTATGTGTACATGTTCGGGAGTCTTATGTCTAAAGGCTTATGTGAGGCGCGTTTCCGACGCTGAGAACCTCTTGGTGTGTTTGGTCTCAGAGGGAGAAATCCTTTGTTTACTAAATCCGTCTGACAAAACAGATGTTAAAATGTCTGTCACGCAGACATTCAATCAAGTGTTTACTTAAAGCTTCCCTATTTGTGGTGTCGTGTTTGGTATTCTATCCTCCGGCTTTAGCATTAAAACTGTGCTCGATATAGGCGACCTGTTTCCAAAGTTGTTGTTTTAGTCCCGACTAGACTTATTCAGCTACTAAAAAGGAAAAGCAGGGCTCTGTAAAATCACTTTTAGAGATTTTGACAGACGTTGGAAGCAGCTATTCTTTCTCACATCTGTGACATTGAAAATCAAACAAAAACTGTTATGCTTCCAGGCTTAAGGTAAAAGGATTAATCTGACAGAACATTTGGAGAAACCTGCACCGGCTTTAATGGCTTGTAAGCTTATTGAATTTGCTAAACTCCCTATAGATGATGGTAATGGGGTAGCAGATTGTGATAATGCTTCTGTAGTGTATGGAAACAGCTTGACGTCATGCTCAACGTTAAAGGAAAGGAAGTTTCCCCATTGCAGTACGTTGGTGAATCAGTGCACTGAATGACTTCCAGGTCCGTAAACCCACCATCGTCCACTTACTCAGGTGCTGCTTGAGCTTCTTTTGGTGCCAGAACTATACGATTCCTTTTAAAGGCCTTTGCACACTAAAACACTTTAAAAATGATTGTTAAATCAAGGTCTACGCATCAGCTTTTTATGAAGCTTAAAACCACATTTCACATTGTTGTTGATCTCTCACTTCATCCTGGATCAGTTAAGTTTGATAGAACGTCTTCATGCAGCGCTTATGTACAGGAAATATGAAAGTGATTCAGTACTTGACCATTCACATACTTTATCAACAGTGATGAGACGCTATTACGGTAATGGTCCTAAAAAACTTTGTTTCCCAATAAACAGCTGCTTCTTTTGGCAAAATCTAACATTTTTTTCTTAATAAAAGCCAAAACGCTTTTGGGGAAGTGTTATAAATGATTCCCAAAATATAGAATTTTGTTCCTCCTCTTGAGTCACAGTTGAGATAGACCAGGCTTGTATCAGCGGCTCTGTTGATGAGGTTGCCGAGCAATGCAGCGGGATACAGGGAGTAACACAGGGAGCTGTTTCAGGGTTATGACCCCGGAGAAAAGGACACAAACCCACCCAGATACGTTGAGATGTTGACATGTACACACTCCACTCTGGTCTCAAAGATTATAAAAACAGAGCTTGAACTCGGTAAACTCCACAAGAAGTCCTAATTGATACTGTTTAGAAAATGAATTGTTAAGATTAGTGACATGAATGCTGTGCTGATCTTGTATGTTTCAGTGTTTAAAGGTGTTTTTTTTTCTCTAAATCTCCTTAATGTAAAAAACATTTTGGTGAAACCAAGAAAGGTTTGCATTGATTTGTAACAACAATTTTCATAATCTCTCACGTTTAGGTCCTTTAACAGGACAAAATGCCCAATATTCTGTGGATCCAGCTTCCCAAATGTGAGGATTTATTGCTTTTCTCAATTTTATATCATTGCAAATCAAATACTGGATTTTGGATTGTTGGTCGGGCAAAATAAGCTCTTGAAGTTGTCACTTTATAGAGATGTTCCCACACCATTTTTTCCTTTCCGGAGCTCCAAATGTCAGTTGTGAAGCTAATAGCCCGCACGTCTTTTAGCCTACATGAAATGTGTTCCCTCAGTGTTTCATATAGTTTGGGGACGGCCGTATCAGAGATGTATTTGCGATATGGCAAACTGTACCTTGGCTCCAAATGCTTCATTAAGCGGCGAAATCCCACGTTTTCGATGACCGACAGGGGTTTGGTCTTGGAGAACAATGAATTCCACAATTTTGTCGGTTATCTTCGTCGCTTTTTGGGCTATCTTTGAGGAATTTATCTAGTTGTTGGAATGCAGTTTCCAAAGTTTACTTCTGCGTTTCCTCCTTTTTTTCCCCCTTTTGCCTTGGTGAAGTCATAGTGCTCTTTCGGGTGATGCGTCTTCAAATGTTTTGTATTATTATTATTATTATTATTATTGTGAATTTAATTATAAAATCATTTTGAGATCTTTAGCGTTTCCCTCTCTGGAGAATAAGAATAAACCCTAATGTTTAAACAACATTCACTCTTGACATTAGTATTCCTTCTTGAGCTTGTGAGTGAACTTTGGAGAAGTTCATGGTCAATCGTCCAGCTTTAAGCTCCTTAACATATCCGGATCACTGAAAACATGTCAGTCTTTTTACTTTCATCTGCTCTGACCCCTCCTGAGGATATGTTTCTGTTAGTTTTATGTACTCACCCGACCACAAAGCACTGAAACGTGACAGCGGTTCATGTTTTCAGGACACGCAAGACTTCAAAATCCAAATTTTTTTAAAGCCAAATCTTTTAAATGACTTGTTTAATGTATCAGCTCTTCCCATAATCTTTTTAAAAATGCGTAAAAAACACTCTGTGGTCAGTCAGTCTTGACACAGTAATGCTCTGACCTCTCGTGTGAACCACAAACAACACCACCTGCCTTGGTTGCATTCCCAGTCTTTCAACCATTTCTGCAGGCCGGTCTCACCTCTCTCGAGGTCACGAGGTCAGTGTGTCAGACTTGGTATTAAGACGAGTGGAACCGGCAAAGGTTATTTCATGTGTTCCTGCACCATGACGAGAACACGGATGTGTACCCAGCTGCTGAGAGAAGAGCAAAAATAGGGTAAAAAAAAACGGGGGAAGTGGTCAGAAGAGGGTCATCTTTCGTGTCTTTTAGTGGTTTAATTTATTCACTAGGCCCGATCGTAAATCGTTCAGCAGAGGATCCTCTTCTCACTCAGTGGATGCAGTTAGGCCGTGTTCAGATTGACATCAAACAACACCCCCTCCTCAATCATCTCAATGAAACCAATATATTGGCACAGCGGGGGTGCCAACGCAGAACATAACATCCAGCCACAAAGTAGAACCACGCTCAACAACAGCAGTGCAGCATGAGCGTCACTCATCGATTCATGCAAGCCAGCATTCCTGGTAAATTACTCTTTACTTCACTTCATAGCATATTTCTACTGTTTATTTAAAGTCGTTCAGACAGAGGAGAAAATGATTGAGTTGGGATAACTTTCCACATTTGTGAAATCCTTTTTACCCAGATGAAACTCATGGATATATTACTGAAACTGGACTCTCTGACATGTATTTCATCTCCTCGTCAATATTCTGTAACACTGTTTTTGGTCTGTTGAACTGCACATTAGGCCTGGGACGATACACCTATCTCCGTTCTCTTTATACATCCATGGTCAGCTCCATCGGGGCCGTTTGAATGCATCTAACATACATGTCAGTATATAGGTGCTGTACAGTTGTAACGTCGGCCGATTTGACCACAGAGATGAGAGTGACGGCTGGCTTGACCGCACGTTACCGCAATGCGATAATGTTTCCTGTCCATGACAGAGTTAGCGTGCAGCTTTAACCGTGATGTCTAGCTCTGCTTTTCTTGGCAATGTTTGAAACCCAAAGTGTTTCCATACTTTACTTTATGTGTAGTGTTTCCCACTTTGGATTTAATATGTGAGGGTGCAGGTCGTATCAACGCAGACTCTCCGCTGTTTTCTACTTTGTCACTGCGGTTTGTTTTGGTTGACGGATACGGAACAGATATAACATCACGTTACTCAGACTACAACAATAAAAGCGGTAACTTCCTTCTACCTCCGCGTAGACTCAAATGAAGCAAATATCATCATATCATGATTTCCAAATCATAAAAAAAAAAACATTCTTGTTGTTTGGTTTGTCTTTCTTTGGAAAAATCCTTTGCTGATCAGGAAGTGATTCGTCTTACATTTCTTTGGAAGAAGTGGATTAAGAGCCACTGAATCATCAAAAGCATTTCATGTTGCATAGTACAACTTCTTGTGCAACATGCTCAGAAATGTAATAAACACATGATAATCCGATGCCATATAGATCCTCACAAGTTTCATCTGACCTCAATAAGATTGCGGTTTATAAAACAAAGCGTTGTTGTTGAAGAGAGACGTGCATTAATGTAACTATGTAAACATCTTTGTCTTTAGCCATTAAGTTGTCAGCGTGTTCTTTTCTCTCGTTGGGTTCCTCTGTGTTACATTCCTGAGACTCATTAGTAAATATGACTGGGTGGAGTGGCTCTAGTACCACTTTGAACATTCACACACAGAAACAAATAAACTCAATCAGAAACTCATTAATTGCCGCTGGCGTTGTTTTCAGCAACACATTTTACAGTGTTTGGAACGAAGTGCTTCTTTCCCTCAGATGATCTCTAATGGCTTTCGAAAGGACAAAGCTTTGCCAAAATGCATCTGTTGTAACTGGTTTTACTCAGTTTTCCTTGAAAGCATTTTGCCTGTTTGACTTTCTAGACTTAGCTAACCTTTTCTGAGGCGCTCTCTTGGAAAGCACCCAGTGGAATGTGTGTGACCCAACACTACAGTCCTGATGAATTAATCTGTTTTTCACACTGTAATAAGTCCTGAAAAGGGAATGCTACTGCTGCTACTTGGCCGAGGTCCTTAACAGTATAAACATATGGTGCAGACCAGGAGGAAGGGCTAATCCCTGCTCAGGTATCAAAGATACCAACAGTAGCCGCGTTTCCTTTCAACGGTCAAGCAAATCCTGATTTTTTAAATGTCGCAAAAAAGAAATGTAAATTAGGCGCGTTTCCATTGAGTGTTTTGGGGCGATTAAACTAGACTGCCTAGTTTTGTGACAAGGCTATGCTTTATGCATGGTTGTAATCCGCTAGTAAAAAGAATAGAAGAAGTAGAGGTTGCGAACCGGAAACAAAACAAGTCACCTTGGCCGATCTATAAGAAAAAAATGGCGAGAGGTCTTCAGGATTTTTTTTCAATTGGGCAACGTTTAATTGTTCTTTTATGACAGCTGGTATTGGCCATGTTTCATGTTGTTCGGAGACGAAGATGATAGGAAAATATAACCAATATATATTTTTTTCTACTATGGCAAATGACTCCCGCTACTCTGCCTCTGATTGGCTTACCCTGATATATTCTTACCCTAACCCTAATCAATCTCACTTCTCAAGCCTGAACTTAACCAACCCAACCAATGAATGCAAGGACTACTGGCCAGATTGTCTGTCTGTGATCAGATATTGTCAGCGTAATATCTCAAAAAGTCATTGACGGATTTTAATATGGGCCAAGGATGATGCTGAGGGAACATAGACCAGGCCCCATAATGGGAGCAGAGCAGGTGGAGTTTTGAATTTAATTGTTTAAAGTAACTAATTAACTATGTTATTTACATTTTTCATGCTATTTGGTGACAAAAAGTTTGTCACATCATCTCCATTTTGCATAATTGCGCTATTTATTTCATATTTTCTGCTGAGTGACTTAAGAACTGACAAAAATAAACCTGTACACCATTCCCTGCAGCCCCCGTTTGGCATTTAACTACCTTCTCCGTGGGGGTCTCCTGAGAAATAACTGCTAAATAATGACTCCTGATGGCGCTCTGGCCCGGCCCCAACAGCAGCAGCAGCAGAATCCTGAATGGAAATGTCTGCAGAGAGTTTTATGGCGCTGCCTCGGTGCTGTGGGAGTCACAGAGGTCACGTTTGTGTGGATATCAACAGGATTTACGGCACAATAGCAGTCAAGTCCCTCGGCTTTGATCCAGAGGGTGTGACACTGGGTGCAGGGTGAATTTGTTTCTTCCAGGCTCCCCGTTGCTTTCTGACAAGCCTCCTTAACGGGGCAGGAAGTTATTTTTAGTGGCGCTGCTAATAAAAAAGGTTATTTAGTGTTTGTTATTTTTCATTATGGGGGGCGTCATCTGTCAAAGTGTGTATCACGCCCAAGAGCACTGTAATTGTTAAAGCAGTCTTACTGAAAAGAAATCGTTTTGACATGTGTACTTAACTGTATTTGAAGTAGCAGATACTGTAATACTATTATGTGAGTATAAAAATCAATGTAAATATGGTCAATCATTCTGAAATATGATGAATTGAAGATGTTTTTCGACTGGCATACATTGCGTAGTTGTGAAGTCATCTGATTAAACGTTCCAGGATATTATCAATTTGAGCTTCTCAGAAGGCTCTTGACATGACCTGACGTGCAATAAGCATATTTGTGGATTCGAAACATTGATATGAATCTCAATAAACAAAAAAATACCATAATCACATGCCAGAAAATCATTTTATTTATTTATTCGTCTGGCATTTTTTTCCTTATTCAAAACATTTTTGTTCAAGTTTTCCTTCCACGGAGTTTCCCCCAATTTAAGGGTTTTCTTTTATTCATTCCTTTTGATTTTGGTTATGGAAATGAATAACGACAATTGATTAAAAACTTGGAATAAGGCTTTCAAAGTAAATACCTCGAGACCAGTCAGTGTCCCTGACATTAGACCAGTATGACGCGTTTGGAAACACTGAAGGCTGAAATGTTCCCCTCTTCCATTATTATTGGAGTTCCTCTAATCTCTGTCATTTTTGTGTTTCGCCATGGAAATGTCAGAATAAACAAACCATAATCTCGCCTCGAGGAGAAACAATAGAGCTGGAATAGCTTGACCTCGGAGTGATACAGAGGCAGACGGAGTTGAGACAGAGGTTGATGATACTGAGAGTAGGCTGTTGATCACACATTACTCATGTGATGATGTAAAGGACATGGAAGTATTGGTAAAGCTGTAAATAAGAGGCCAGAAATGTACCCCAAATTAGAACGTAATTGACCCCAAACCATTCATACATCTCTAGTAGCTAGACAGGAACATTTTTTTCCTTTTTTTCTTTGAATTTCGGGGAGGTTTGGGGCCAATATATAATATATTTTTACAACACATAGGGGGTGAATTTCTTCAATTTCACTTCCTCAGATGAAGTAACTCTGAGCTTTATCAGAAACTTACATAAGAACCATATCGCTGTCATGTACCATGTACGATAACATGTTGCAAAATGTACCAACACAACAGTGTGATAATGACAAGCGCCAAGATGTCACAGAGGTTGGTAGTGTCCTATCAGACTTTAACACTTTGCTGTCAACAACATAGTGCCTTTATAATGCCATTGAATCCTAAAATCATACTCTAGTCTGCAGGTGTTTTGGTTGTTTTGATACATCTTGGATAAAGCCCTTATTACCACTCCAGCTTCCTGTCTGCTGTCCTGCATCAGTTGAAGCCATCATCGATGCGAGGTTGGATCCGTGTTCGGCCCTGCTGGGAGCCATCCTCATCTCTGCGAAAGTGTGTCACGGTCACAGCAAAGGAATGCTTGTTGACTCGGAGGATAGGAAAGCCCTGCTGAGATTATGATTATTAACACAGAGTTCGGTATTATATCAGGTTACACCGGCCCTGATGGAAAAGATAGCAAATCTTAATACCTGGTGGTTAAAAGTGTCTTGTTTTTCAGTAGCATCTCTGGAGGGATTTAGCTTAAAGCGAGGTATACAGGATTGAATTTCCACCTCTAAGACCTGCAGATAGAAATCAAACTGGAGCTTTAAATTTCCCATTTTGTGGATGTTTTACACTGGTATCTTTAAGATACTGGTGGTCCCTTAGGAAAACATGGGCTTTCTTTACACATTAAAGGCCCACCCCGGTGAAAAAATTCAATTTTCTACCTTTCTGTTTTGTTGTGAAACATTGTCTTTAAAATACTCTGAATGAACATTTAAACCATAAAAAACATGGGGTTTGCACTGATGGCCATTAGTCATTAAAAATGCATTTTTGACACTGGTGGTGATTTTTGTCCAGGGATCAGTTTTAAATATTGCAAGAGCGAAAAGAAAGACAACTTCTTTAACTGTGTAAACATACTTGTGCCATTACTACACCCAATAGTAGGTTTTATCATCTATTCACATTGTAGATCACTGAAAGAAGGTGTAAAAGAGCACGACAGCGACCTCTAGCGACTGTAATTATGACAGGAGCAGAAGCGGAAGTCAGGTGCTCTAGTATGGACAGCGTGTAACTCCATGTGGCGTGGAGGTCGGGGGTGATGGATGAGTGGCTTTGCCTAAACCTAAAGAAGTTGTAGTTTTGTTACCTAAACCTAAAGAAGTTGTAGTTTTGTTACCTAAACCTAAAGAAGTTGTAGCTTTGTTTCCTAAACCTATAGAAGTTGTAGTTTTGTTACCTAAACCTAACGAAGTTGTAGCTTTGTTTCCTAAACCTATAGAAGTTGTAGTTTTGTTACCTAAACCTAACGAAGTTGTAGCTTTGTTTCCTAAACCTAAAGAAGTTATAGTTTTGTTATCTAAACCTAAAGAAGTTGTAGCTTTGTTACTTAAACCTAAAGAAGTTGTAGTTTTGTTACCTAAACCTAAAGAGGTTGTAGTTTTGTTTCCTAAACCTAAAGAAGTTGTAGCTTTGTTTCCTAAACCTAAAGAAGTTATAGTTTTGTTACCTAAACCTAAAGAAGTTGTAGCTTTGTTATCGAAACCTAAAGAAGTTGTAGTTTTGTTTCCTAAACCTAAAGAAGTTGTAGTTTTGTTACCTAAACCTAAAGAAGTTGTAGTTTTGTTGCCTAAACCTAAAGAAGTTGTAGTTTTGTTTCCTAAACCTAAAGAAGTTGTAGTTTTGTTACCTAAACCTAAAGAAGTTGTAGTTTTGTTGCCTAAACCTAAAGAAGTTGTAGTTTTGTTTCCTAAACCTAAAGAAGTTGTAGTTTTGTTACCTAAACCTAAAGAAGTTGTAGTTTTGTTGCCTAAACCTAAAGAAGTTGTAGTTTTGTTTCCTAAACCTAAAGAAGTTGTAGTTTTGTTACCTAAACCTAAAGAAGTTGTAGTTTTGTTGCCTAAACCTAAAGAAGTTGTAGTTTTGTTTCCTAAACCTAAAGAAGTTGTAGTTTTGTTACCTAAACCTAAAGAAGTTGTAGTTTTGTTGCCTAAACCTAAAGAAGTTGTAGTTTTGTTTCCTAAACCTAAAGAAGTTGTAGTTTTGTTACCTAAACCTAAAGAAGTTGTAGTTTTGTTGCCTAAACCTAAAGAAGTTGTAGTTTTGTTTCCTAAACCTAAAGAAGTTGTAGTTTTGTTACCTAAACCTAAAGAAGTTGTAGTTTTGTTGCCTAAACCTAAAGAAGTTGTAGTTTTGTTTCCTAAACCTAAAGAAGTTGTAGTTTTGTTACCTAAACCTAAAGAAGTTGTAGTTTTGTTGCCTAAACCTAAAGAAGTTGTAGTTTTGTTTCCTAAACCTAAAGAAGTTGTAGTTTTGTTACCTAAACCTAAAGAAGTTGTAGTTTTGTTGCCTAAACCTAAAGAAGTTGTAGTTTTGTTTCCTAAACCTAAAGAAGTTGTAGTTTTGTTACCTAAACCTAAAGAAGTTGTAGTTTTGTTGCCTAAACCTAAAGAAGTTGTAGTTTTGTTTCCTAAACCTAAAGAAGTTGTAGTTTTGTTACCTGAACCTAAAGAATTTGTAGTTTTGTTACCTAAACCTAAAGAAATTGTAGTTTTGTTACCTAAATCTAAAGAACTTGGAGTTTTGTTGCCTAAACCTAAAGAAGCCGTCTTGTTTGTGTTCCAAACGTAACATTTCATTCAGTTTAACATGTTAGAACGTGTTGCTTTTAAGTTTCACTTTCACTTTTACAACGTAGTAGGGACCCTAATGATCATCTATGGTGCTTATAGCGACTGATAACGTCTATTGAACGGCCTGATAACAGTCAAATCGGGTGCAGCATTAGATCAGATCCTGGTTGTTCACGGCATGATGGTAAAGGCAAATAGTTGACTTATTTTCTATATAAAAACAATGCGGTGATGAATCCTCTCAGCTCGTGTTTTTCTTGGCTCCTCTGTGAACAAATACACGAGTTGCCTTTCTTCAAACTCATTCACTTTATCTATCCTCTCATTCTCTCTTTCTCTCTCAAGCATGTGCTTTTTGTGTGATGAGACAGCATTCACTCCGCATGATCGGTCAGGCCACGAGGCAACAACACAATATGGGTTCAATTTCTCCTCGTCTCTTCCTTTATTGGACCATCTAAAGAAAACTTACTCCATGTGCTAACAGCCAGGTCATGTCCTCGGTCACAGGTCCAGGGCCATTTGGCATAAACCAGGTCCAACAATCTTGAATCAGCAGCTCGGTTGCACCACTTGGCTTTGAACACACACACACACACACACACACACACACACACCAGCACTACCTTTACTGATAGATACCTTATTGCATAACCAACACACATGTGCCACAGCTGTTCAGCTTGTTTTTAATGATGATATGGAGTTCTCCTGTTGTTTGTACCTTATTTACTGAGGCATCTTGGGATACAACAAGATCTGTAAAATGTCTAGTTTATGTAAAACATCATTATTTATATCCCATATATTCTGATAGTAATGAAAATAGATTACAAGCAGCCTGCTATTGGTAATTCTCTGTGGATTGTGCTGAGAAAATTTACCAACTTTGCAAATTAACATGACGTTTCTCATAAAATTTGACCTTGGCATTAGTCTGTTCTGCCATATAAAATGTCTTCACATGGCAGAGCATTGTGCAATAAACTCAAATTAATTTGACAGAGAATGCCATCAGCACAGTTCAAAGAATCATAATAATGCCTTTGAATCTGTTCAGCATCAAGTGATTCCCGGAGCAATCCTGAGCTGTTGCACATGCGGTTTTTACCAGAATCCTTTGGGTTGTAGGATTGTGAGTCAAGTTTCAAAGTTGAAGTGGAAGGCCCCGTTCAGACCTGGTATTAACATGCGTCCTGGGTGATCTGACCACAAGCGGACGGCTCTAAATACAGGTGTGAATGCACTCAAGACCTGTCTCCTGGGCCACATTAAGGACTGCCTACTCAACTGACGTCCAGCTTGGGTAAAAAAAGCCCTGTCATTGAGGTTAATCCAGGGTTTTGCAAAATCGCCCAACGTTCCTGTCTGGCAAAAGGTTGAAATCCCAGACCTTCTTTAAAGTAAACTATCTAATTAATGACTTTTGTTCACTTATAGTGTAGAAATCAGGATGTACAAGGATAAATTTAACAATTAACAACATCAAAATATGACAAACAGTCTTACCTTTGCAGCCATCTTTTGTCTCCTCTTCTTTGTGGTGCATTATGGTTCAAAGAAACTCTATTTTAGAAAATGCTGTGATTAAGATAGGACCGTGAACACAGTGCACGGTAATGAAAGCAGCATGTTCAGACACCCGTTTTCCTTGAATATTTTTTAATGCATTGTTGGAAACCATTACATCTGATCATAATCTGTTAAAGTATAAAGTTTTAAGCTAATTTATATTTATTTTCATAAACTTCCTTGAATATTTATTATGCTTAATTGATTGGAAACCATGGCATTTTTTCTCCGGATGCTTTACAGTATTGAATTTTTGACTAAAAAATCTGTTAAAAAACATATACATTACTGTTTTGGTACCAAACAATGAAATGTGCGTGCCATATAATAGACATAGTGTACTTTCAAATAAAAGTTTTCATGAGCATGGCCCTAAAATATCTTACTGTAGGTTGGCTTCCTGAGAATCACGAATCAAGAGCTGGATGTTTTAGATGATAATATTGGCAGAAAAAAATGTTTTTAAAGCCTGAAACTTCTTTGTGTCGTTCATATTCATCAATAACTCTACAAAACCATGCTACTGATATATTGAGACCCTTTTCTGGTTACTTTATTTGCTGCTTTTAATATTTTTCACATCCATTCAAAAATATATCTGGTACAAGTTTAAATGTTTGAGAGGAATTTTGAATACAAGAATAATATCTAGAAAGGTCTGGGTAACTGTTTTACCAATAAACATCAGCAGCTTTGTGCTAGTGGGGTTCGAACTGGACCCCGGTGATTTACTGCAAT
>CAKALG010047341.1:0-21247 GCA_916700815.1 Helicolenus hilgendorfi
CAGGAGACGCCAGCAAGGCACCACGGTCCGATTAGGGAGCTGCTGGCAAACAATACCAGGGCCCGGTGCCATCTCCAGCTGCTTCCTCTCCACAAAGGCCTTCACTGAAGTGGATTGTACTTATTTATTCCTCTTTTATAAGGCTGACATGAAAGACAGAGCTGTTTATGTATGTTTATTATGACTTGGGTTCGCAATGGGAACCTTAAGGAAGACTCCCTCAGAGAATCAAAGTGCTGGTGTGCGTTTGATGCTGGACCCAAGTCAGTCTCCATTGTGGGATCATAATAATCATAATTCTGCTGACTTCGGGCAAACATATTTGTCCACTCCCATGTTGATAAGAGTATTAAATACTTGACAAATCTCCCTTTAAGGTACATTTCGAAAAGATAAAAAATGGACGATTAATTTTCGATCAATCACAATTAACTATGGACAATCATGCGATTAATCATGATTCAATATTTTAATTGATTGACAGCCCTAGTTTAAACCAATCCCGATCATCTTGGGCAGCGCAAAGCACAGGATACAGCGATGGTGCCCTAGAAAATAGAAAGGAAAGCAGATAGAGGAAGGGGAGGAGAATGCTGCGTGAGCTACATGACCAATGGAAGGCTTAAACTCATAGTCTACATCCGGTGAGTCAGACTATCTCCTCAGTAGCATGTGCTCCTTCTCCTCTTCTCAGCAGACTTTGAAAATAACAAAGGCCAAAGGCAAGCTGGCACACTGAGTTCTCTAAACCTGAAAGTGACAACGCTTCTGCCATCGTTGCACCAAGTACCTCCGCACTCTGTAAACCTGGCCATATCCCACGTGCAGCCTTGTGGGGAATGGCAAAGCCTCACGTCTGCAGCCGATTAGGGAGAGAGATTAAGGCCTGCCAGGAGAGACCGGGCCATGGTGGAGGTGTGGGTACTGGTAGAGATGGAATGAATAAAAGACGAGTTCAAACCAAATCAGGCCTGCTGGGCTTATCCACCATCAACTCCAGAGTGGTTGGAGCTTCCCGATAAAGATGCAAGAAATCACGTTGAGAAGGAGGAGGGAAAAAAAATAAAACGTTGAACCATTAAGTTTACATAGATTTCAACCCCCATCACCAATTGCTCGCATGCTATCCAAAATCAGCTCGCCTTTTTTTCTTCTTCTACCTTCATCTCATCTCTCACCCGATGTGATGGCCCCTTTGATTCTAGAGTCATGCTGGTGCTTTAAGCTCTTAACCAGCCAAAGGAGATTTCTCTGTCCTCATTGTAATTTACAGTAAGATATTTCTCTGCATATATTCATTCCCTGATGACAGAAAACTGTCCAATCCATTTATTCCTTAGACACACTACTGACAGTTTCTGTTGGTTACAATAACATCTTCATCTGGAATCCTTCTCATCTTGGATTTTTTATTGTATGAAATATACAGTATATTCTAATAATGTTACTGGATAGCACTAACCACCGGTTGGGTACGGTACCTTTCTAGGTAGTGCCTTGTTTATAGGGCTGTCAAAGTTAATGCGATAATAACACGTTACTAACTTGTGATTTTTTTAGTTTGCAGCGGGCTCAGACTATGGTATCAAAAGCTAAGGAATCCATTGGTACCAACCATGACATTCAGTGACTGTGGAATTGAAATTCAACAGTTGATTCTTCCACTAATTATTCTTATCTTTGTGTCAGTAACAAACACAATGTAGCCTACCATTGGGTCACAACTAGATGGACATTTCCTCCAGACCCAGATTATGTCTATAAATTAGGGCTGTCAAAGTTAATGCAAATTAGTTTTAACACCACTAATTTCTTTAAAGCATTAACGTAATCGATATTTCCGAGGTTGTAGTGGGCTCTCTTTTAAAGCTAGAGTGAAGATACTGGCATCATATGAAACTAGAAACTAACTGTAATGTTATCAGTCTACTACTCAGTCTATAACTTGCAATTTTTAATGAACCTCTTTAAAATCCAACAGGTTGCCGTCGGGCCCGACCGCTTTTCTATCTTTCAAAGATTGTAGTGGGTTCTGTTTTGAAACTATGAAACTAGAAAACCTGAGGAATCCATCGGTACCAAACATGTCATACTAGCTTGACGTGAAGGAGACTAAATAACACTCCAAACTTACGTTAAATTTTGACGAGGAAAAACTGCCATGTCCATTTCCAAAGGGGTCCCTTGACCTCTGACCTCCAGATCAGTGAATGGGTTCTATGGGTACCCACGAGTCTCCCCTTTACAGACATGCCCACTTTATGATCATCACATGCAGTTTGGGGCAAGTCATAGTCAAGTCAGCACACTGACACACTGACAGCTGTTGTTGCTGTTGGGCTGCAGTTTGACATGTTATGATTTGAGCATATTGTTTTATGCTAAATGCAGTACCTGTGAGGGTTTATGGATCAATATCTGTCATTGTTTGGTGTTGTTAATTGATTTCCGGTAATAAATATATACATACATTTGCAAAAACAAGCATATTCGTCCACTCCCATGTTGATAAGAGGATTAAATACTTGGCAAATCTCCCTTTACGATACATTTTGAACAGAGATTTTTTTTTGCAATTAATCGTGATTAAATATTTCTATCCAGCGACAGCTGTACTTTTTTGCACAATTCACAATGGACAGGTAAACATGCTTCGACTGTTGAACTAAAG
The DNA here is from genome assembly GCA_916700815.1 of Helicolenus hilgendorfi. NCBI lineage: Eukaryota > Metazoa > Chordata > Actinopteri > Perciformes > Sebastidae > Helicolenus > Helicolenus hilgendorfi. The sequence continues at coordinate 2,672 of CAKALG010047341.1, forward strand.
AGAGGACACATGCTGTTTTTTTATTCTTTCTTTTCTGGTAGAAGCTGTGCTAATCAGTGAAAGCTCCTGCTGTAAGTTAAGTGCCACATTCATGCCACATGCTTATTGTACCTAACATTATTAGACTCCTGAAACAAACCAATGATATCCATGACAACATTATTGACATGTACCGATCAAACAGCCATTCATCAGTGTTCAGCTGTGCCCATCCAAATCACTTCAGGTTTGTAACAGGAACCTACCATAGCAAGCTTGCTAAAGTATTGCTGCACTGCTGAATTGGATGTGTCTGGCTTTGTCCTCTTTCTTTGTTTCACTCTGACGATACCTGAGCTTTTACACTGACAATATGGTGACAGATAAATACTGTATCTGATATGTAGGCGTATTAAAACATTTCAGAGGGGGCGTACGGCTTGGTAACGTTTTTAATATTGGAATGTAACACACCTGTTTTAAGCTGTTATTATGCGGTTTAAAATATCCCAAAATCTCTAATGTCTTCGGGTAATTCCAGTTGTCCTCTCCACTTCCAGTTAGTCTCATTTTGAATCAGGAGCAGCTCCACCATCTAGTGGTTACATCTGAAACACATCAGCTTTCTTCAAAATGCACCCACCTCATTCGCAATGCAACAGTCTCCGACAGAACATAAAATAGTACTCATGTTGCTTCTATGGTTACACAAATAACTCCAAGCCAATCATTTGAAGTTCATCCATACTGCGCTAATGATGCTAATAAGGCTAATGACAAAGAGGATCCTCTGTTCTGCTTTCATGTCAGCCACGGAACAAGAACAACATCTCCCTTCCTTAGGACAGTATTGAATGGATTTTGGCTTCAGAGGGTAGCTCAATTCGCTTTGAAAATCTAGGGGGGGGTTATCATGAGAGAGGAGGCGACTGGAGCAAGTGAGAGAAAGCGAGAAAAGGATTGTTTGGAGTCAGAAACACATTTCAAAGGCTTCCCCAAAAACAGCCTGCGAAATCTGAGATGAAACCAGCTAATAAAGCGCCACACGGCAATAAATAATGCAACAAGAGGAAACAACATGAAAGATCTTTTCATCTCCATATAGAGAGGGAAGGGGAAAGGAAGCGATGAGAATGTTTATACGCTCAGTTCTGTAGTCAATACAATAGTTTGTTGGACTTTCCTTTGAAACTTTGAAACATTCGGTCAAGAGGAGAAATGCATTTCTGGTTTACGGTCTTGATGGCGTGCTCAATTAATGTCGCAAAAAATGGGACAGACAGCATGCCTTCATAAAGCTGAGGACATGAGGAACATCATGACCTTTGACATTTGCCTCCTGTCTTTCCTTCTGTATCTACTATAGGACAAACTGGTCCCCATGCAGCTTCTCTTTTGGTCTAATTTGTTCTTTATTCTTTTAATATATCTTTTTGGCATCACTGGGCAAAAATCCCATAATAACCTTTCAGCACATTGTAATTCAAGTGTTCTGAGAGAAAACTAGACTTCTGCTCCTCCTCATGGCTCTGTTTTCAGGCTTTAGAACATCTAGCCCGTGATCACAGGTCATTTCAGAGAGAGCGTTCCTATTGGCTGTTCATTCAACGGAGGCAGCTGTCAATCACTCGCAAATTCAGATCAAACGGTCAAACTAGGCAGCGCTGATCAAATATGAATCAATATTAATTCAAATGTTATATTGTTACTGTAATGTCTATTTCTCTCCTCAGATGTTCTCAGAATCATCTTGTAGTGTACTGTTTAGCTGTAAAATGAGAACGTTTGCTCCGGCTGGTGGGCGGTGCTTGGTATTTCCTCAACTGATCTCAACATGGCTGCTGGGTCACAAACGTTCTCATTTTACAGCTAAACAGTACACTACAAGATGATTCTGAGAACATGTGAGGAGAGAAATAGGTATTACAGTAACAGAATATTGATTCATATTTGATCAGCGCTGCCTAGTTTGACCGTTTGATCAGAGATCACAAGTGATTGACAGCTGCTCAGAGACGGCAAGGCTCCAGCTCGGCTCTGATTGGTTGTTTCCCTCCGGTCTGTGAAATCTTGCAGATGCCGTTAGGAGCACTGGAGGACACAGAGGCACATTACTTTTTTCAGATTACCTGCCTCATGCACTACTGTCAGGATACAGTGACTGTTTTATAAAGATAACTTTGATCCATATTTGATCCATTTCTACCAACTGTGTTGTATGATTTAGAATTTAGATTTTATTTCCCCTTTTTTCATCAATCCATGTGGATAGAATACTGTAGGTTTCCTTCATTTTACTACTAGAATATGCTTCTACCCCCACTGCAGCCTGTCTCCCTCCTTTAGTTGAAAAGTCGAGCCAATTCTTATGACTCAGTACAATCAAGAGGCCAAAAAAATCCCCTTGCGCCCACCCAAAATAGTTCTGTCCACCAGCTGACAGCCAAGGACAGAGATCAAACCGACCACAAGCAGGGGGGTCGAAACAAGAGCAACAAGAGGGTTTCCTCTCCTAATCTCTGTTAAAATAGAGTAGACGTGCGTGGTGGTGGTGTGGGCTTCCTGGACAGGATAAAGGGGCTTGAGAAGTGACTGGAAGTGGACTGTGTGGTTATGATGTTATTAATAAAGTCAGCATTGAGGGTGGACAAGTGCTAAAGCTGCATGTGAGACTAGTGTTAGTGTGTGTGTGTGTGTGTGTGTGTGTGTGTGTGTGTGTGTGTGTGTGTGCGTGCGTGCGTGTGCGTGTGCATGTGTGCGTGTGTGTCTGTGTGTGTGTGTTAGGGGATGAAAGTGAGACAAAGAGAAAAAAGGGGGCAGCCGTACAGCTGTGTAACACTGACATCTTGTGGCCCAATGTGTAAACTCATGTTAGGACCATAAAGGCCAGTTGACTCCTGTTACATTTCCATTGTCATGAGAGGACGGCTGTAATCAGACAACAAATGAACACCACAAACAATTCACCGCACCACCATATATAGAGATAAATTCCTCAACGAACATGTTACTGGATAACTCTAGCTCAGTGGTTCCCAACCTATTTTCCTATCTAACCACTAAGACATCTAACCATCTAGAGCTGAGACCCCTGACGTCATAACTCTACAAAAATTACAAATCATTGAGCAAAATCCTCAATTTGAATAAAATGATTCAGTATATTAAATGACTTAGTCTTTTTTCATTAAATCAACTTTCTTTAATGACTCGTCAGTTTCGTCAACAAAATGAAGTGATGATGTCTCGCCAAGCGAATGCAGATACATAATATGATCTCTTTTTTTAATGACTCAATTCATTTACTATAATAGAGCCACAATAGATTTTTTGTTATTGTGGTTAAGTGAATGTAATTTATGGTGCTGTTAGGTTGCTGCTAGATCACCGAGTTAATACAGGTGCGGGCCTCCCTTCTTGTGCGTCAAGAGGAAGAGCAAACAGTTTTTTGACAGCAGTGAAAATATTGTTTTTGAAAGGCTAAACGCCAACAAATAAGGATTGAAGCAGAATATCTCATTAGATTTTGTTACTAAGTAACAAAAAATATATATCTTTTTAAATAGTTTTATATTAGGGCTGTCAAAGTTAACACGATAATAACGCTTTAACGCAAATTTCTTTTAACGCCACTCATTTCTTTAAGGCTTTAATGCAACTTGCGATTTTTAGGTTGTAGCAGGCTCAGTTAGAGTGAATATGGAATCCATATGAACATGGAACTAGAAAACCTAAGGAATCCATTGGTACCAAGCATGTCATACTAGCTTGTCCACTTTATGATAATCACATGCAGTTTGGGGCAAGTCATAGTCAAGTCAGCACACTGACACACTGACAGCTGTTGTTGCTGTTGGGCTGCAGTTTGACATGTTATGATTGGAGTATATTGTTTTATGCTAAATGCAGTACCTGTGAGGGTTTCTGGATCAATATCTGTCTTTGTTTTGTGTTGTTAATTGATTTACAATAAGAAATATATACATACATTTGCATAAAGCAGCATGTTTTTCCACTCCCATGTTGATAAGAGGATTAAATACTTAACAAATCTCCCTTTACGATACATTTTGAACAGATAAAAAAATGTGTGATTAATTTGCAATTAATCGTGATTAACTATCGACAATCATTCAATTAATCACGATTAAATATTTGAATTGATTGACAGCTCTAGTCAATACCATTTATGCACAATCTTGACACATTCCTTGACCGCAGATCCTCATCTAATTATCACTTGTCCAGGCAGGGGCAGCCGAGATGGGTAAAATCCTCTATTATGCTATGTATATTATCAATTGAGATATAATAACCAGATAGTTATGTTTTTGGCTAATCCAGCGAATGATATACTTTGCAAAGCATTGTGCATCACAACAGTGATGCCAAAATTATAAATATATAATACTGTCATAAAGCAGTTTTTCCCTAATGACCCACCCCTAACTGGTACAGTACAACTTTGCTTTATGTCACTTTTTTTTATTGGCCATAAATTTGGACGAATAATTTAAAGCACAAGGGAACACTGAAAATGCAGTCATCCTTGTTTTTTAGTCATGTGCAGATACAATGTATTAGGATCATCCATACAACCCTGCATGGGCATTTACTGCATTGTCAGCATTGGGGTCTTTGCATATTTGAAGGAGAGATAGTGCAGGTCCTTCCTTCTTCCTTCTGTCAGACTCTACAATCAACACTGCTCCCAATAGACTGCACACACCAAAAACATGGACAATTCCTTCATTCACTCATTCATGAGCAATATGAATGTATACCACTGTGCAAAATCAAGATCAATATTCTATGCAATATCAACATTTCATATTTTATTTGTGCAGTAATGTGCCTACTATAATATGTTCTATATTCTCTATCTTGTTTTTCACTGTTTACTTATTTATTATATCTGTATTGTTTAGTTCCTATTATATCTTGTTTTGTTTTTCACTGATGCCTCTTGTTTGCTCTGTCCCCTTTACTGCTGTAATTCTGCAAATGTCCCCACTGTGAGACTGATAAAGGATTATCTTATCTTATATTTGAGTCCCAGTTGCTGAATGTGAATGCAGTGTGAGGGAATAACAGACAGCATTTGACATGAGCATGTTGGTGTACATGGGTACCTTCGCCAAGAGTTTGATCATGTAAACAGTTAATGAACTCTGCATACATGTGCTGGAACATATCTGCCTGTAATGGCTCTCTACAGTGTTTTAACATGTATATTAGTATTACAACTGTATTATTCTTTTTTTTATCTCAGTCATTTTATTTCTTTTTTCTGTTTACTACTATTTACTGTCAGTCGACTATAATCATGGCTGGATTAAAATGGACCTGTGGCAGTAACACATTGACTCCAGTAGGAGGCGACAGATGATAATTAAAAGTCTATCTTTCTATCTAGCTATTCAATTCAATTCAATTCAAATGGCTTTATTGGCATGACATAACACTGTACATGTTGCCAAAGCGTATTCAAATGATGAAAATTTACATTTCATTAACATCAATAAAATAAAATAAAAAATAATTTTCAATCAATCAATTGGAACAACGATATAAACAGGAAAAGAAGCAAATGAACAATCAAACAACAACAAGGTGCAGACAGCTGTCCCTGTCCCTCAGTTGATGTCAGGCAGCAACATAGACTGCTACCAGCTCGCATGTCTTAGTGTCCTCCTCCAGTAAATCTATTTCCCTGATGTTTTGATATTTCTCCCATTTGGTGAGGAGGTGTAGCTCTGTTTCAGGCTCACTCTCAGCCGTTGCTCTACAGGGAGCCAGGTCTTCCAGGTCTTCCAGGTCTTCCTGTGCTGCCCCTGTTCTATGGCGAGGCTGTGCTCACTCAGTCTGGACTTTGTCAAGGATCTTCTTAAATGTAGATCAGTAACCATGCTCAGATAGTCTGCTATGGTGTACTGTCGGTTTAGAGCCAGATAGCACTGCATTCTGCTCTGTGCCTTTGTCTGTGTTTGCCAATAGGTGATGTAGTTTAGTTTGAACTGTGTTGTAATCTGGTTGAGTCTAATTGGTGGTCTGTTCTGGTCCTGAGGTCTTGGTGTGTTAGTGGAGAGGGTTGGTGAACTCAGCCTCAGGACCAGCTGGGTAAGGAGGTTCCCCTTTCTGCTCATCTCTTGGCACTGCAGGGCGTGGTAATGATATGACAGGGGGTCACCATGTTTTAGATGTGTCCAAAATTGAATTACTCGTTTTAGTATTTGTATTATTAGTGTATATTGGCCTAATTCTGCCCTGCATGCATTATTTGTAGTTTTCCTCTGGACATGTAGGAGAATCTTACAGAACTCTGCATGCAGGGTCTCAGTGGGGTGTTGATCCCATTGAGTGAAGTCTTGGTTTGTAAGTGGACCCCACACCTCGCTGCCATAGAGTGCAATCGGTTCAATAACACACTCCATAAGTTTAAGCCAAATTCTAATTGGTATTTCGGTTTGGATATTTTTTTTAATGTCATAGAAAGCACTCTCAGCTCATGAACTGCCTCTTTAAAATGTCCAGTTGAACTATTTTTTAAACCGAGGGAATTGTAGTGTGTGCCGTACTCTACATGTTTTGTACCAATTGAGAACTTTGGTAGAACATCCTGAGATCTGGATCTTCTTTGGAAAATCATTATTTTGGTCTTTTGGGGTTTACTGTCAGGGCCCAGGTCTGACAGTACTGCTCTAGCAGGTCCAGGTCTGACGGTACTGCTCTAGCAGGTCCAGGTCTGACAGTACTGCTCTAGCAGGTCCAGGTCTGACAGTACTGCTGTAGCAGGTCCAGGTCTGACAGTACTGCTCTAGCAGGCCCAGGTCTGACAGTACTGCTGTAGCAGGTCCAGGTCTGATGGTACTGCTCTAGCAGGTCCAGGTCTGACAGTACTGCTCTAGCAGGTCCAGGCTCTGCTGTAGGCCGTCTGCTGTGGGGGACAACAGGACCAGGTCATCTGCAAAGAGCAGGCATTTCACTTTGTGATTGTGGAGACTTACACCAAGGAGCAGGGATTTTTCTATTAGAGTAGCCAATTCATTGATGTAAATATTGAAGAGGGCAGGGCTGAGATTACAGCCCTGACGAACACCCCGCCCTTAGTTAAAGAATTCTGTTCTTTTTTCACCAATTTTGATGCTGCACATGTTGCCAGTATACATTGATTTAATAATATCATATGCTTTACCCCCTACACCACTATCAATAACTTTGTAGAATAGTCCTAAATGACAAATAGAACCAAAAGCTGTTTGGAAGTCAATAAAACAGGCATATATTTTGGTTTTATTTTGGTTTATATGTTCATCAATCAGGGTGTGTAGGGTGTAAATATGATCAGTTGTGTGATGTTTTGACTCAACGGTATGATATAGTGTTTTAAAATGAGTTGTCCATATGTCACCGTTTTGTATAGCCAATTCCTCATGTTGGGATTTACTCAGTTTTTTTCCAATTTTGCCAGAAGCTGTTTGTGTTGATGACCTCCTCAATTACTGTCAGTTGCTGTTTGTTGAATTGCTCTTTTTTGAGTGTACGTTTGTAGAGTTTTAGGGTCTCACAATAATGAAGGCGTAGATCACCATTATTGGGGTCTCTGTGTTTTTGGTTTGATAACATCCAAAGCTTAGTTCTACAGTCTGTATCAAACCAACCTTTTGGTTTATTCATGGTTACTTTCAGTTGAGCTGTTTTGGCAGTTTGCCTGTTTATATTGTTAATGTTTTTCACTGCTATATTGAGGCCTTCTTTGTTTTAAGAGTATGTGGAGTTCAGAAAGTTATCTAAAAGTGTTTGGATTTTGGAGTTATTGATTGCTTTCTGGTATTGTTTTGGTCCCATCTGTATGAATTTCTAATGTTGCACAGCCGACTGGGTTGCATGTGAATTATTTGTATGTCTGATCTTTTGATAAACAGGGTTATTTGACTGTGATCAGACAGAGGGGTTAGTGGTTTGACTGTGATTTTGTTGTCTCTCTCTCTTTCTCTCTCTCTGATGACCTCTCTCTCTCTCTATCTCTCTGGTGACTTCTCTTTCTCTCTCTAGTGACTTCTCTCTTTCTCTCTGATGACCTCTCTCTCTCTCTCTCTCTCTCTCTCTCTGGTGACTTCTCTCTCTAGTGACTTCTCTCTTTCTCTCTGATGACCTCTCTCTCTCTCTATCTCTCTGGTGACTTCTCTTTCTCTCTCTAGTGACTTCTCTCTTTCTCTCTGATGACCTCTCTCTCTCTCTCTCTCTCTCTCTGGTGACTTCTCTCTCTCTCTAGTGACTTCTCTCTTTCTCTCTGATGACCTCTCGCTCTCTCTCTCTCTCTCTGGTGACTTCTCTCTCTAGTGACTTCTCTCTTTTTCTCTCTCTCTGGTGACTTCTCTCTCTTTCTAGTGACTTGTGTCAACAGTTTTTCACTCTCACTTGACTAAGATGTTTCCTCCACGTTAAACTTTTGGTAAGTGACACTTTTCAGTGCTGAATGACTCTCAGCTGATCTCATGTTAGTTTCATCAAACTGTAAAAAGCTGTTTGTGTTGAAGAGTTTAGCTCTGTGCTAGCTGTTAGCTGTTAGCCACCGTGTTCAGGATCACCAGCTGCTCTACTACAGTAGTTAACCATGCTAACCATGCTAACCCTGCTAACCATGCTAACCATCATGGAGCTCTATATCAGTAATCAAATGAGAAACAGTGTGACAGGACTGAAGATTATCTGTTAGTGTGATGACAATAAGTGACACATTAAACATGACTGACACTCACTGATTATTCATGTTTCAAACTCATGACAGGATGTAAAGCAGTCTAAAGTTCATTCTTTACTGCAGTAAAAGTACAAATACAACACTGTAAAAGTACTTTGTTAGTAAGAGTTAAAGCTCTGCTTTGAAAACGTCACTCAGGTAAAAGTACAGGAGTATCTCATTATCTGATATGTAAAGATATTAGTGGAGTGATGGCGTCCTGAGCAGAGAATGAAGGAGGAAGAAGTCATGTGAGATATATATATAATGTAGGTAATGCTGATTAATGTCAGATTAATAACAGGTGTTCTCTCTGTTCTAAATGTCCAGAGTGCATCTCTCCCAGCAGGGTGGACTCTGCTATGGATCAGTGTGAGGAGGGAGTCCCCCCCTCTAAAACCACTCAGAGCAAAACTCAGAGGTGAGATGACCATCTCTAACTGTCCACCATCATTATTCTCACTCACCGTCACACACTCAACTACTCTATATGGTTATAATATGAACTACTAACTACTGAATGATTATAATATCAATTACTAACTACTGAATGATTATAATATTAATTACTAATTACTGAATGATTATAATATTAATTACTGAATGGTTATAATATTAACTACTAACTTTATTAATGAAGAAAGAGCCAACAACTGATTAATCAACTGTTACAACTGTTACTAACGTTACAACTGTTACGTTACTCATCACTGTCTCTGTTTGTGTCAGGATGCAGCGACAGAAACCAGACTCTCCTGGACCAGATCCTGCATCTGAATCTGGACCTGAACCCAGCTGTGTGTCCATGAAGAGTGACCGGTCTATGGATTTTCCTATCAGCTTTAAAGTTGAACAAGCTGCTGATGGAAGGTAATAATTTAAAACTGAACTTTTTTATTATCTGACTCTATCAGAGCTTCATAGTAGAGATGGACGATGCTACAGAATGGTTTTGGTCTGACGCCCAGTGATACCAGAACCAGAACCACCAGTTTATTATTAATAACAGCTGATGTACTGACATACAGGGGAGAGCCATGACGTTTCATCTCCACCGAGTCATTTATCAAACATCTCTCTTCATTATTTAATCACATTCATGTTCAAACACACAAGTTAATGTTCAATAATAATGTTTATTGTGTAAATTCTGGGAACTAACTAGTTGATCGTTGTACGCCTTCTCATCATCCAGTTTAATATTGAGGTCAACAGATGTCATATTTTAAGTTGGTTTAATTGTAGAATATATGCAATAACCTATTATACGTGTGTACAATTTGATTTTTATCAATATCGACATAAAAAAGTTTGTATTAACTAGATAAACATTTACAAACATTGAAAATGTATGTCATATGTAGGCCTAATGAAATGAATGAAAGGTATTCAAAAATGCATTTGAAGTGGGATATTTTACCAAGATATACGTATTTATAAAAATATATCAAGATACATGTGATGATCATGTCATGCAACTGCTGAATTAGGGTACTGGCACCTTTTTTGGTCCAATTCAGGCCCTGGTCCTAAACAAGTCATACATTCTCTTCATCACATTTAATTCCACTTTTATGTTTAAACTGAGTAACAGTTAACAAACGTACAAAAAAATAAATTATTTCAACTTTTGAATTATTGTAATAACATTTAAAACAAAATGATCAGGTGTGTCTCTGTATGTTATTCCTGGGACTCAGGATTTTATTTTATTATATCAAATCTGAATCTCCTGTCAAATCTCTTAATTTCATCATTACACCTGTGTTAACCTTGCAATTACATATGAAAATGGCCTGGTATGAAAATGGCCTATTGCGGCCCCTTCAAAGCAAGCTGCAGGAATAAATAGAAACAGGGTGTCCATTGCTTGCACCCATTTAGTTCATTCCAATGGAAAACAATGCAATCAAACAGATTTTGCTCACGTCACATTCAGTTAGCACAGGATGATCTCATTGAGACATGCAGTTTAATTTCAAGAGAGACCTGATTCCAACTTGGTGGCCACAGAGTACGTTTTTATGGCCACGGGCCATCAGGTCCTTGTTACTGTCGAACCCTGGATTTGATTTGATTTCATAAATCTGAATCTGGTGTTGACTCTTGAATCCATTTGTTTTCAACGATGAACATTTGTTACGAAGTTAAAAATAACTGAAACCAGAAGTTTTATATTATATTACTTTTGATGTCTGAACAGAATGTGGTCAAAAGTATTTTTTCCATTTTTTCAAGAGTTAGTTGTTTGTTTGTATCAGGATCCAGCAGCAGAGACCAGACTCTCGTGAATCTGGATCTGAACCCAGCTGTGTGTCCATGAAGAGTGACTGGTCTATGCCTCACCCTATCACCTTTAAAGCTGGACGAGCTGCTGATGGAAGGTAATAATAAAAACTGAACTTTGTTATCTGACACTCTTGATAAAAATAATCAAGTCTTGGTTCAGAGCTTCATAAACTTTTTGTAGGACTCAACAATATATTGTTTCAGCAGTGACATCACAGTGTATACCTGTACATACAGTCACCTGTCAAACAAGTCAGTGTTATAAAGCAAATTAGGCTCAACATGTTAAACTGAATCAATATGTGTTTTGTCTTTGAAAAAGACTGTTTTGAGTTAACTTCAAAGGTCCAAAGGTGATAATATTGATATCATGATTAATAAACTGTGTGAACAGATTAATGAACTGTGAACACCAGGGCTGATCCGATCTGAAGGAAAGGTATCAGCACCGATACCGACCTTATTACCGGGATCAAGTGTCAAGTACACGTGATGCATTAAAAACGGTTCTCTCTTCTGCTCGGTTTATTTTCTGCGGTGATTTAATTTTCAGAGCTACTGCTGTCCATGTAGAAAGTGTCATTTCTCAGTGGCTGCATGTCTCTTCACGGTCCGTTTCAGAGAGTTGAGAAGTCAGGTAGCTGTTAGCTCTGTCCCTCAGTGTAGCTGACTTCAATGCCAAAGGACTTTGAGTCATTGGAAATCCTTCACTTCTGAGTGGAGAGGGAGTTATCCTCTCATCAACTGAGTCTGAATTTGAGTTTGCCTCTGAAAGATAAGTAGCAAGCATTTTAACGGGTCTTTGGATGTGGTCTGCGCATCACACCTGTCAGTGAGTCGCGATTCTATTTCTTTCCTGCACTCACTGAAACTCAACCTGCTGTTGAGTTCAGGGCAGCCAGGGTTTAGGCTCTGTGCTAGTGAAGAAATAAAAAGCTCTACACTGGTATTCTCCATTGTTGTTCATAGAAAATGGGGGGTGGGACTAAACAGGTTGTCTAGTACAAAGTAAAACATGTTGTTGGCTATGGTGTTGCGTTGGCAGACACCTTGTAGTGTAGCTTGGATGGTACACTAGCCTAACAAACGATGTACTGGCTTACACGATGGGAAGTAGCTCCTTGTGGAAGAAGGGTAGCTACGGCACCAACTAGTGGCTCTAATGGGCATAAAATAAATGGCCAGTAATGTAAACACAGGTTTACAGAGTAAGTTTGCTTATAAACTTTTAACATACACCAATTGAAATGCAAGGCAGTAACAGCTGAACACAAAATGTATATGACAGGGCTGGTAGCACATTGTGGCTCTATCTCAGGCTCTATCTAACTCAGGCTGGAGTGCAAGGCAGTAACAGCAAGGCGCAAGCTCTCTATGTTGCACAGAGCCAGTGGCACGATGTATCTTAATTAAAGTAGCACTTGAATTAACAGCAACTTATGACAGCTTGACGAGATTGCATTGAATGTCTGGTATTCAAATGCTGAACCAAAATTATTACTACAGAGTAGGTTGAATTAGCAGCAATGGCAAGTACTTAAAATCACATTATGAGGATTTAAAGTGTAAATCTTTATAAATACAGTTGGGCATCTACTCCTGTGGAAGACCAGTGGTGTATAATGTCAACATGTTTGGCTTGTTTAGAAGTGGAATCAAAATTTTGTGATTTAACCACAATGATGATGAAATGAATATTGTCAACAATACTATGCCTCACACGGGGCATCATTAATGTTGGGGATGCAGATATGAGCTGGTCTAGTTATTAGAAAATATTAAAGATAATTGTCAATGTCAATAAAATTAACAATAAAGACAAACAAAGACAAAGATAAGATGGCATCTTGCACAGACTACAAGACAATAGAGCAGACAATGTGATACTACCAGAATGGCTGAATCAGAGATGGCCACTGGGACATCAAATACAATGGCCTCTTTATCTTTCGGAGCACACATGCTCAATAAAAACAAAGGGTTGTGTGATGTGGTAGTTTGAGAATCTCTGAATATGTATGTTTGTGTTTAAACCAATTTACAGCTTATGTATGTGATCTTAATATGTGTCAGATAATGTGGTGTGTTAGAAAAGAGTTAGTTATGCTCCACACAGACATTTCGTCTGTGTGGAGCATAACTAAAGATATCAGATGTGGCAAAGCCAGTTACACAAATATCATGACTACAACAATAGCACGACAATAAAAATCAATGAATAGCATTAAACCAAACCAACGCATGCACAGTCCCAGAAGTCAAGGTTAAACAGTCTTGCTTAAGTTGTGCATTTTCTATGCTAATGCTGTGCTATAGGCCCAGTTATTTTACCCAGTGGAAAAACAGGGTTTTTTTGTTAACTGGCGATTCCATCGTTTGAACATGAAGAAGCCAGTCTGGGGAAAGTTGTGGTTCCAGTCAAAGGATGCATGTCATGACTGTGTTCAGATCCAATTGTGCAGATTGGAGGGAAACTGGTCTGGTTCTTTGTTCCTGTAGAGCTTGCAGCTTGGTGCTAACTTGCTTTTTTCCTTGCTTTGGTTTTGTCCTAGATGGATTTCACAGATAGGTGTGAATAAGTCATGGATCACTAGCCATGGTTACTGAGTCCATGGGTGGAGTTATGGACTCAAGGACCCTGGGAAACGCAGTTGAGTCCCAACTGCATCATTGGCTAAATCAGGCTTTGTGGTTTTGAGATATACCCAACGGTAAACTTCATCGCATAAGCAATGATGTGATCTTTCAACATTGGAAACCCTCTCCCAGGTGACCCAGCCCACCTTGATAATACACCATAGATCACTCCTTCTAATCCATCACCATCTGGATCGTTCAGCAGCCTCTGATGTGATGCTGATGGCTCGACCAGCCAAGTTTCTACATCCAACATCCACAGTTACACAGCAGGTTTTCCATCCCTGCCTCTGACACAGCTCTGACATCTCCTGACATTAGGTCCTTTTTCTCTTGTGGGAGCCAGTAGGACGCCCAGTCTACCTCCTGAGCCACAGTTGCCCTTTCATTCTGCCGTAATCTCAGAACACCTTTAGTTAGCTGCAGATTTAAGTCCTTAAATGTTCTTAAACTTGATGTTTTTTTCCAGTGTTCGTCAGGTGAGCTCAGAGGGCCTCGGTGGTCAGTCTGCCCAGCAGCATCAAACAGACCTGGACTCCATATTTATGGTGTGTATATGTACAAACAAACATTTCACTATTAACTACATCAACAACAGATTAAATGCTAAACTACCATTCAGGTCCCAACAGTCTCCATGCTACTCTGTTCAGACCAGCAGGCCTTCAGACTGACAGATGAATCACATGTTGTGTTCTTTGAATTAAATGTTTAGTTTATCTTTCCGTTTCAGCTGCTGGAGGACAACATCGTCTCTTTTGTGAAGAGCGAGCTGAAGAAGATCCAGAAGGTTCTGAGTCCAGATTACCCAGAATGCTTAGAGAGTCAGAGGGAGGATGGGAAGATGGTGAACGGTGAGGATGAGGAGCAGAGGAAGAGCAGCATAGAGGCTTTTCTGAAGATCACACTGAACTTTCTGAGGAGATTGAAGCGGGAGGAGCTGGCTGACAGTCTGCAGAGCAGTAAGAGGATTTTAACAGATTTAACACGATGGAAAGAGGAAATGGAAGCAAGATTGGAACAGTTTATTTTAAAACTCTGCTGTTAATATGCTGCACACATCTCCATTAGATCAGAGGCTGTTTGTCCTCCACTGATGAGCTGAATAACACTGATGGAGGAGGAAAAACTAAATGTTTAGATTCTCTGATCTTCTGTAGGATCCACTCACTGGTTCCATTTCTTGTTTGTTTATTCAGGAACTGTTGCTGCAGTGTGTCGACGTGAACTCAAGTCTAATCTGAAGAAGAAGTTCCAGTGTGTGTTTGAGGGGATCGCTAAAGCAGGAAACCCAACCCTTCTGAATCAGATCTACACAGAGCTCTACATCACAGAGGGAGGGACTGCAGAGGTCAATGATGAACACGAGGTCAGACACATTGAAACAGCATCCAGGAAACCACACAGATCAGAAACAACAATCAGACAAGAAGACATCTTTAAAGCCTCACCTGGAAGAGATGAACCAATCAGAACAGTGATGACAAAGGGAGTGGCTGGCATCGGGAAAACAGTCTTAACACAGAAGTTCACTCTGGACTGGGCTGAAGACAAAGCCAACCAGAACATCCAGTTCATATTCCCATTCACTTTCAGAGAGCTGAATGTGCTGAAAGAGAAGAAGTACAGCTTGGTGGAACTTGTTCATCACTTCTTTACTGAAACCAAAGAAGCAAGAATTTGCAAGTTGGAAGAGTTCCAGGTTATGTTCATCTTTGACGGTCTGGATGAGTGTCGACTTCCTCTGGACTTCCACAACAACAAGATCCTGACTGATGTGACAGAGTCCACCTCAGTGGATGTGCTGCTGACAAACCTCATCAGGGGGAAACTGCTTCCCTCTGCTTGTCTCTGGATAACCACACGACCTGCAGCAGCCAATCAGATCCCTCCGGAGTGTGTTGACATGGTGACAGAGGTCAGAGGGTTCACCGACCCACAGAAGGAGGAGTACTTCAGGAAGAGATCCAGAGATGAGGAACAGACTAGAAAAATCATCTACCACATCATGACATCACGAAGCCTCCACATCATGTGCCACATCCCGGTCTTCTGCTGGATCACTGTTACAGTTCTGGAGGAGGTGTTGAAGACCAGAGAGGGAGGAGAGCTTCCCAAGACCCTGACTGAGATGTACATCCACTTCCTGGTGGTTCAGTCCAAAGTGAAGAACATCAAGTATGATGGAGGAGCTGAGACAGATCCACACTGGAGTCCAGAGAGCAGGAAGATGATCGAGTCTCTGGGAAAACTGGCTTTTGATCAGCTGCAGAAAGGCCACTTGATCTTCTATGAATCCGACCTGACAGAGTGTGGCATCGATTTCAGAGCAGCCTCAGTCTACTCAGGAGTGTTCACGCAGATCTTTAAAGAGGAGAGAGGACTGTACCAGGACAAGGTGTTCTGCTTCGTCCATCTGAGTGTTCAGGAGTTTCTGGCTGCTCTTCATGTCCATCTGACATTCATCAACTCTGATGTCAATCCGATGGCAGAAGGACAAAAAACCTCCCAGTTGTCTAAAGTCTTCGGAGACAAACCTGATCCAACACATCTCTACCAGAGTGCTGTGGACAAGGCCTTACAGAGTCCGAACGGACACCTGGACTTGTTCCTCCGCTTCCTCCTGGGTCTTTCCCTAGAGACCAATCAGACTCTCCTGCGAGGTTTGCTGACACAGACAGAAAGAAGCTCACAAACCAATCAGAAAACAGTCCAGTACATCAAGAAGAAGATCAGTGAGAACTCCTCTGCAGAGAAAAACATCAATCTGTTCCACTGTCTGAATGAACTGAACGATCGTTCTCTGGTGGAGGAGATCCAACAGTCCCTGAGATCAGGAAGAATATCTACAGGTAAACTGTCTCCTGCTCAGTGGTCAGCTCTGGTCTTCATCTTACTGTCATCAGGAGAAGATCTGGACGTGTTTTACCTGAAGAAATACTCTGCATCAGAGGAGGGTCTTCTGAGGCTGCTGCCAGTGGTCAAAGCCTCCAACAAGGCTCTGTATGTGGACACATAACTATCCACATTAAATGTTGTCTTTCTTTACTCAGAAACAACAACAACCATTGTTTTTAATTGTTTCTTAAGTATTACTGATTCTTCTTCAGGCTGAGTGGCTGTAACCTCTCAGAGAGAAGCTGTGCAGCTCTGTCCTCAGTTCTCAGCTCCCAGTCCTCCAGTCTGAGAGACCTGGACCTGAGTAACAACAAGCTACGGGATTCAGGAGTGAAGCTGTTGTCTGCTGGACTGAAGAGTTCCCACTGCAAACTGAAAACTCTAAGGTCAGGATTCAACTTGTTGTATAAGTTTACCCAACAGGCTGTTATTCACTTTTTATATTTGATATGTGAATTGACTGACTAAAAATCTTCTTCAGGCTGAGTGGCTGTAACCTCTCAGAGAGGAGCTGTGAAGCGCTGTCCTCATTTCTCGGCTCCCAGTCCTCTAGTCTGAGAGACCTGGACCTGAGTAACAACAAGCTGCGTGATTCAGGAGTGACGCTGTTGTCTGCTGGACTGAAGAGTCCCCACTGTACACTGGAAACTCTCAGGTTGGTGTTCAGCTATCTGAAAATGATGACTCTTTGAGCTGTTTTTTACTTTTTATTGAATATTTTTAGGTTGAGTGGCTGTAACCTCTCAGAGGGAAGCTGTGAAGCTCTGTCTTCAGTTCTCAGCTCCCAGTCCTCTAGTCTGAGAGACCTGGACCTGAATGACAACAACCTGCAGGACTCAGGAGTGACGTTGCTGTCTGCTGGACTGAAGAGTCCCTACTGTACACTGGAAACTCTCAGGTTGGTGTTCAACTTTTTGAAAAATAATGACCCTCTAGGTTCTTACTTTCTTCATATTTATTATTGGATGGACTTTTTATTGAGAGGCTGTACATTGTCAGAGAGAAGCTGTGAAGCCCTGTCCTCAGTTCTCCGCTCCCAGTCCTCTAGTCTGAGAGACTTGGACATGAGTAACAGTGTAAGTTAAACATCAATATCGTACTAAAGGCGTTTGCTGACTCAGGAGCTCGTCACCAGTATAGTGTGATGGTTCACGAGTAGGGCACTGGTGTCCATCGCTGTTTTGGCCCGTCAATCTGGCCTTGATGCCCTTCTGAAAATTGTATGCCCTGCAGCCACAGTTCCCTTTGTGCCCCACCCTCAGTGCCCCAGCTGATTTCACCGTTTTCTCCTCTTCCTCTTTCCTGTCAATTGTTTTTTTTTTGTTGAGATTCTGAATTCTTATTGGGCCACATCAAGTGAAATGCTTTAATAATCTCAATGTGACTTCCTAGTTAAATAAAAGTTATATATACTGGAAAAACAAAGTTTGGAAACTTGTGTTTGGTCGATTATTTCTCTGTTGTTAGAATGCTAATTGGCATTGTATTTTACATCGTTGGAAAGCCTGTTTATTTACCTTTGCAATGATGTCCAACATGTAAGGATCATGCATTTGTGGTATGAGCAGCACAGCTGATTATGTGGGTAGCGCCCAAGAAAAATTTGCCAAAATGCACCGTCAATGGTAAACAGTGTGTTCTCCTGTTGGTATTGACTCTTGTTTTGAATTGTTTGGTGGATTGGATGATTGAACTCTCTATCAGTAACAAGAAACAAACAAGACATATTTGCAATTTTAGACTTTATTCATTTAATACACCGTCAGGAGCCTCAGTAGCGGTGGAAGATCCATACGCAGCCACAACAGCTTGGCACCTCCTCCTCATGCTGGTCACCAACCTGGTCACACGTTGCTGTGGGATGGCGTTCCATTCCTCAACCAGGATTTGTTGCAGTTCAGCCAACGAAGTTGTGTTGGTCACTCTAACACGTACAGCACGCCCAAGCTGATCCCACAAGTGTTCAGTTGGGTTGAGGTGTGGACTCTTGGCAGGCCGTTCCATTCTCTCTACTCCCACATTGTGGAGGT
>CAKALG010047346.1:0-10311 GCA_916700815.1 Helicolenus hilgendorfi
CCAAATAAGAGTACTTTACCTGCCTACTGTTCCTTCTGGCCACCTTCCTCCTTTCCTCTCTTTCACCTCCTACTTCCCTTTCCTTCCTCCATCTTCTCTTTCCTCCTCGTCTTCTCATCGCATTACAAATCTCTCTCCATTCCCACTGCTGTTTGTCCCGGTGGGCTGCCGGTGCCTGAGGGGCATAGAGTCAAGCTCAGGTCGGTACATCGCGTCCTTACAGCATCGCTCGCTGAGCTGACTCACACTCACCTACACACACACACACACACACACACACACACTCACACACACACACACACACACACACACTCACCTACACACACACACACACCTCAGCTCGTTCCCGCATAGGCCGGGCCTGAGTTAATGGGATGAGTTCTAATTAATTTTGCTGCGTCAGGGGAGACTGGTGGATAACACCAGCAGAGAGGAAAGGGGAAAAGGAGAGACAGGTAGAGAAATGTTGAGGGTGAAGTAAAAGAATGAGTCTGAGAGAAAAGAGGGAATAGAGAGAGGTATAATTTTAAATATAGACATGAACAGAGGAGTTCAGAAAAGAGAGAGAGAGCAGACAGATGGAGGAGAGAGGGAGACGAGCCGATGATAGAGTGGAAAGGAGTCCATCAGAGAGAGAGACAGAGGACTCTAGAGGAAAGACAAGCAGCATTGCTTCTTATTGGTATTTTCTGACCTTGAAATGTGCTTTATTTTAGATACGAGCGCACAACGTGCACTAAATGGGAGATCCATGCAGATGAGGTGAAGCAGGAAACATGAATAAAACATCACAGGACCACGCCTGTTTATGGTGCAAAGTCACAAACTAAAATGACAACGTGCAACAACGACAGAGTCCTGATGAATAATGCTGGTAATTAAACACTCTCCGGCTCGATGACTCATTTAGACCAACGTCTAAATTAACTACATTAACTATGAAATATTGTAGAGCAACAGTGTCAATAAAGCAGCTCGTACTGTGCTACAGATTGAACCCTTCTTAGCATCATAACCCGGTCAAACAACCAGACAACAGACGGCATACACACACTAGTGAAATCAACAGAAAGTTAGTCTGTCCAGTAACATTTCTCTAATGTCCACATCCATTTTTCATGTTTCATCTAAGGATGTCAAAGTTAACGCGATGATAACAGGTTAACGCAAATTTGTTTTAACGCCACTAATTTTTACATCTTAAAAACTTCTTAAAAATCCAATGGGCCGCCTTTGGGCCCGGCGCCCTATTCGATATTTCGAAGGTTGTAGCGGGCTCAGTTTTCATGCTAGAGTGAAGATACTGGCACGAAACTATAAAACCTAATGAATCAATGGGTACCAACCAGGTCATACTAGCTTGTCCCAAAGGAGGCTAAATAATCCTCCAAACTTGTGCTAAATTTTGGCGAGGAAAAACTGCCATGTCCATTTTCAAAGGGGTCCCTTGACCTCTGACCTCCAGATCAGTGAATGTAAATGGGTTCTCTGGGTACCCACGAGTCTCCCCTTTACAGACATGCCCACTTTATGATCATCACATGCAGTTTGGGGCAAGTCATAGTCAAGTCAGCACACTGACACACTGACAGCTGTTGTTGCTGTTGTTGCTGTTTGACATGTTATGATTTGAGCATATTGTTTTATGCTAAATGCAGTACCTGTGAGGGTTTCTGGATCAATATCTGTCATTGTTTTGTGTTGTTAATTGATTTACAGGAATAAATATATACATACATTTGCATAAAGCAGCATATCTGTCCACTCCCATGTTGATAAGAGTATTAAATAGTTGACAAATCTCCCTTTAAGGTACATTTTGAACAGATAAAAAATGTAATTTGCGATAAAATATTCTAATCAATTGACAGCCTTAAAAATATCATTATAGCTGCGTTGACGGTGTTGTAAGCCTGTAAATAAAGGGAGTGAAAACAGCTTAGAGACAGATCTTTACGAGTGTCTCTCTCTGTTTCTGAACTATATGAAAGCCCTCACCTTCTTTGCTCAGGGCAGCAGGACACGTATGTGAGTTCCATCTGCAGCCTCTAATCTGAAAAGTGACGCGCCATTACGCAAAATGATCCATTGTGGTTACCTTGATTAAATCATGCGCAGCCAAACGCCAGGCTGCTGCAAAATAACCACACAAACCTCCCCGTGCCTCTCAAAAAACCCGATCGGCTACAATTCTGCATTTTCAACGTGGACACAGTTCAGAGAGTTCACAGTGAGAAATCGCTCTGGTTCCCATCCCCTCTCTCTCTCCAGGAGGTGAGACTGTGACAGAAATGAAATGAGACTGTGACAAGCATCCCGACATCAGAGCTGAGAATTTCAACTCATTACGTCAAACTTCTTCAAAGTGACTGTCGGCGCAAAAAACCCCAGACTTATCCGTCATAAACGAGAGATTTGCAGCGTACAGTACAAGAAGGTACAAGAGTTAGAGGCGGTAAAATAACATAAGAGTAATATCTTGATATAAAGTCTTTATCTAAGGTTGTACATGCTATTCTTTTTATTGTTTTATTACTTACTGTGCCAATTTGTTATAAAAAAACTATTTTACCACTGGCAACACTGTAATATTTCAAGCCGACGCTGAACAAATCATTTATTTTTGCTCAGCGGGATTCATTACTTAAAAGTTTATACATCCTTGCTCAACGTTCGTCTCTTCCTTAAAAGAAAACTTATATTCATCCTCCACTTCTGATAGCTGCTGTACAGTGAACACACAGCGACCCAGAGTACAGCCGGTATTAATAAGGCAGCATGCCACACACACAGAGAAGAGAATCACTGTTTTATCATATCTCAACAATAGAAATCACACAAAATTGTACTTACTTACTCTTTCTAAAAGCTTTTTCAAATCTGCTCATGCATCACAGAGGCTTCAACCTCGCCACACACACACACACACACACACACACACACACACACACACACACACACACACACACACACACACACACACACACACACACACACACACACACAGACAACAATGCCGTAATTAAGATCGCTGGGTTGTGTCAACATGAATCATGATTTCTTTAACTATGCATACCCAAAATGGGCCAAAGGCTTAATGCCGGTGGGTCGCACATGACAGGAGCAGTAATCTGTTTTAATGAGCCCGGGTCGCTGGATGAGGCTCTACATTTGTCATTCAGGTGCACTCCACTGTAAAAAGTTCATTAAAAACATGTTTTCAAGACTCAGATTTTTTTACCAATCAGACCGTCTGTCTGGGCCGAGCTCAGAAATGTGTGTGTGAGTGTTTCTAAACAACAGCAAAGGTTCGGGTAGTCTAATCATTTAGGAATATTACTTATGATATCTGCCTTTGATCGGCCCACTATGTCATCTGTTATAGATTAACATCAGTCTTTACCAAACACGGGGTCATGGTTTACGTAAGCCGGCATATGTTGGCTTTTGTCGGTATCGTGTTTAGTCGGCCGGCAGATTAAATGATCAACAGCCAAAGTGTCCGTTGGGAAATATGCCAAATGCCAAAATGCCTCCGCTCCACTGTGATTCTAATTAATTAAACTTTTTGGAGTGCAATGTTTCGGTAAGGTATTAATAATAATTTCAATGTCAACGTTTTATTTATGAAGCTTCAAAACATTCGGTGGGCCACAGCCCTACAAGCCACACAACACTATTCTGAAATCAGACAGACCAGCCTTTTAGTTTTGTTTTTTTAAACCGCTTCAAGTTATTATATGGCTATTATATGGCTAACATACTGTTTGTCCAATAGTTGTTCTATACGGCCGGAATCCTGAAATATTAAAAGCCAATGGCCGTCAAAAAAAAAAGTCTAGCATGAACTCTGATTATGATTTTAAGTTTGTTAGGGATTCTTTCCTTATAGCCGCTGACGAATGGCTTCTCTTGGGGCAACATGTTACATTCTAACGCAGTTATTACATCCAATGGGACAACAAATGACAACCAAGCAAACAACCAAGTCAACTCTAAACACGCAGTAGTCAATCGAACGAACATTTGGAGTGTCTTTGGAGGAAGGCCTGAAGGGACGGACTGAAGGGACGGACTGTCAGCGTTGCCGACCGCAACTCTCTCGTTACATTTAGGGACTTTTGCTGCAACTGTCGCAAATGTGCATCGCTGTCGGTATGGATACGTTTGATGCAAAATACTGTTAAACCCTCCTGTTGTCTTCCCGTCGACCATGCAACTTTTGTCTTCCCAGGTCAAAATTGCCCCGGTTTGGTTTGACTGTTTATAAAGCACACAGTATAAACTATCACCCAATTCTGTGTTACACCTTTTTGGCCAACTTCATTCCTAATTATTAAATTTTACACTTTTTGGGGGGAAATTAAGGTTATTAAACCTAATTTCCGTGAAATTATCCCTTTTTTTTTTTAGTAAGAAAAGCAGATATGAATTATTTTGACTATAGTTATTATCAGAGGAACATAATGTTGATGGATTATCAAATGCTAGTATATGTAAACGTTTAGTCAGAATACTGTTTTGAAAGCATTACATTTTTTTTAATAGCAGCACATAATGACACTTGTGGTCTTCCCGTCAATTTCTGACTCGGGAAGACCACAGATGCTATAGATTTTAATAAAATACCCACAATTCAACAAAAGCAGTGGGCAATATTTTAGCAAAGAACACAATAGGCAAACATTCATGTTATTTTGGGGCAATTAAAGATTAAAGAAATCCATATTTATGATATAATGAAGTTTGAAAATGGGTCAAATTTGACCCGAGGACAACAGGAGGGTTAATATTCGTATCAAAACTATCCATTTCTGTGTTGTTTATTCGTCACGCCCCCCGGTGTGTGAAGGCCTTTAGTTCATAAATGTGATTCATCCATGTGTTTGTGGTAGTCTTTGGATAACTGTTAGTCAGCTAGCTATTATTGCAAACACCTAATTGTTGTAACTAAACTGCTAAAGTACAAAAGTATTCTTCTTCTGCCGTGTTTGACAGTTACCAAACACCCACGGGTGCATCAACCTCATCCTCTTTACTGAAGTAGGACAAATATACCTTATTAGCATGTAGCCCGGGAAAACCAAGATGGATTGCAATCAAGATATGTGATCCATTGTATTAAATCTCATGAGATATCTGGACACAAAACACGTGATGGCCTTGTAGACAAAAGTATATGGGGAGCTACAAACATCAATTTCCTGTAAGAAAATCTGGTTTTTGTAGGCATCGTGTTTGAGCACATTTCAAATGTGGAAAACTCAAAAACTTTGTGAGCTTTCTACAGGACACTGATGATATTTACACATCATTAAAATACTCATTAGAATAATTTGTAGCAGGATGTCAAAGATGCATTTATGTACTTAGGTTGTGTGTTTACAGAAAGCACCCCTGAAACCATAGGACAAATTTACTTTAGGCTACAGCCCCATGAATAAAACATGGAGCGCTGCGGCCTTGCATTGCACTTTTATTATTTGTGTTTATTTGCGTGCTCTTTATTTGAGAATAAGTGGGAAAATATTGACCTCCCAATGCAAGGTTATCATTTAATTGCTTGATAGCGGCGGTTACATAACATGAAGCGGCGTGCGAGCAGCGAATAAATTAACTTTTAATTAGAAACATCATATTCCAATTCACCCTCCTTGTTTGCTTGTTATTGTTGTTGTCTTTTCATAGAAGTGAGACGGGCAATGAAAACAAAAAAAAAAAAAGATAAAAAGGCTTACAATGGGAGTGATATGCCACACGAGCCTTGACAGACTCAATTATCGCACAATATCCCACTGTCTTTCCAACAAATAAACCTTAATTTCGCTGAGGCAACACGGCCAACTGGAGTAGTCGTGATTATGCACTACAGTCCTTTTTACTCCAACAAAACAAGGCTAAGTGGGATCTGTGGAGTACAGGCCTAATATGGTAATCATCACAAACACCTCTCCTGCATGAGTCCTGCACGTACACCAGACAGTTGATTTTTTGAACACAATATAACCAGAATAAGCCTGTAATACTGTTATTCAAACAGATAAGCTCTTGTTTGAACTTTTGCTCCGGCCTGCTGGACACAAAGAGGTTTATTCTGAGTGTTTTAGGGCATTTTCACAAGCCAACATTTAGCCCTTTTAATTGAACTGTGGTCCGGTTCGTTTGTGTACTTGTGATCACAGTAATCATACTCTGGTGCAAACCAAAACAACTGGTCCGAAACCGCTTGTGAGAGGAAGTCTCGGACCGTTTCCAAGCGAACTAAAATGCAGGCTGCCGGTTTGTTGAGATGGACACAGGTAAACGACAGGTTAACATGAGTGGGAGAGGACGGACCTGGACTCCTGCAGAAGTCCGACGTTTGCTTGACATCTGGGCCGAAGAGAACATACTGAATATGCTAAATAATAAAACAAAATAGTGACCTTTATTATAGATTCGTTCCAATATTGATATCAGCAATTGGAAATTGGAAAATTGGAAATGTGTCCGATACTGCCAAAAATTCAGGATCGGGTATAAGTACGCCAGTATATGCATCGATCCCATACCATCATATCCATAATATTATCTTCTTCACCGCTCCAAAGCAGTAGCCTTCACTGTGCCGTCGCCCTGGATGTATTATGGCCGCCACTAGCAACTACTGTTTTAGAGCAGCAAAGAAGAACTGATTGCATGTAGTTTGTCGCGTGACGATAGCAAACAACAACAGTGCGGTGCTAGTGGCGAGTGTAACGGTAACGGTAGTCAGAGCGAGGAAAATGACAGCAATATTTCACAGTGGAAAATCCAACGAGCTGTTAATAAAAATAAAAAAATTTTTAAAAAAATGTGTAATCATGCTGGTATCGGTTTGGTACTTGGTATCGGTTTGGTGCTTGGTATCGGTTTGGTACTTGGTATCGGTTTGGTGCTTGGTATCGGTTTGGTACCTGGTATCGGTTTGGTACTTGGTATCGGTTTGGTACTTGGTATCGGTTTGGTACCTGGTATCGGTTTGGTACTTGGTATCGGTTTGGTACCTGGTATCGGTTTGGTACCTGGTATCGGTTTGGTGCTTGGTATCGGTTTGGTACCTGGTATCGGTTTGGTACTTGGTATCGGTTTGGTACCTGGTATCGGTTTGGTACCTGGTATCGGTTTGGTGCTTGGTATCGGTTTGGTGCTTGGTATCGGTTTGGTGCTTGGTATCGGTTTGGTACTTGGTATCGGTTTGGTACTTGGTATCTGTTTGGTACTTGGTATCGGTTTGGTACCTGGTATCGGTTTGGTACTTGGTATCTGTTTGGTACTTGGTATCGGTTTGGTACTTGGTATCGGTTTGGTACCTGGTATCGGTTTGGTACTTGGTATCGGTTTGGTACTTGGTATCGGCAGAAGGGAAAAATGGCATCGGAACACCTCTGGTTAATAAAGTCATTCGAGATCGACTAAAGGAGAAGGGATTTGTGTGCACAGTAGATCAAAGTGAAAACAATTTGACAACAATATATCAAAGTCCGCGATTCCCTGCGTTGAATTGGCAGCTCTCGAGATGAAAAAGATA
The DNA here is from genome assembly GCA_916700815.1 of Helicolenus hilgendorfi. NCBI lineage: Eukaryota > Metazoa > Chordata > Actinopteri > Perciformes > Sebastidae > Helicolenus > Helicolenus hilgendorfi. The sequence goes on from CAKALG010047346.1 coordinate 7,550, forward strand.
AATTCGCTCTTCCGTAAACACCCCTCATTAATGCTGTTTCATTTTTTTTTTTTTTTATTTCGGCCACTTTCATTCCTGCACTGTGAAACCGAACCAGACTTAAAAAGAACCAAAAGTATAATTTTCACTCTGATTCGGACTCACCAAACGGACTATGGCTTGTGAAAGCGCCCTTAATCAGAAAGCCACTATAAATAACAGTAAAGGCAAGAAAAAACTATTTTCTTTGAGATAAACAATCCGCCAGTCAAGACTTTTTATGGAGACCCCAGGTTGATATCACAATGAATATAAAATCCATACGTCCCTACTCGCTTAATCCATCGTGCCTAATAGGAATTTGATTTTAGTAGGTCAAGCACATATTGTGTGTATTGATCAGCAGCTCACCATCTATGACATTGCGGTTATTATTTATTTTTTAATCCCGTATTTGCCGTTTGATTAAGTGGTGGCAGAAGGATAATGTGTAAAGGTACTGCAATAAATGAGAGAATGGTTAGGTTGCAAACTAATCTCTATCTCCTTTTTTTTTTTTTAGAACTGCTGAACACTTTGAAAGTACCACACAGAAAAAAACACAATTATAACAGAAGATTACAACATCTCTCAAACGGACTCATGCAGCATATTGATTTTTTTTCTGTTCTCCTGAGCAATGAAGCCAAGGTGCAAGTGTGGAGCAAAAAGTGAGATGGCAAGTAACTTCAATACAGAAAGCAAATCTCAAATGTTTATCAGACATCTATTGGATTATTCTAAATATATTTTTACAGTGCTAAACATCCAGTTTTGTGAGGTTTATTGTATTTATGTTACAATTCTATACAATGATGGTTATTAGCTGTAGATGATGGTTAAAATGGTTCGTAGACTTTAAGCTACAAAATTCAATCACTTTCATATTATCTAAACCCAGAAAAAAATACTCATCTTCTTCAAATAATCTATTTTCAGCAGAACAATCTGCATAGTTTTTCGGTGTGTCGGCTCTAGTCCGCCCGTCTGAGGTTTTTCGGACGATTCAGCATGTTGAGCTCGTCGGAGAGAAATCACTCTGATTGGCTGTTCAGCAAATTAGTGCACGAGAAGAGAAGCAGACGTGAAGAAAGCAACCCAACGAGTAAAGTCGAGAGGAGAAACACATCACATCACTCCAATACACAGATATTTCCACAACGACATGGCCATCTGGAATGAAGCTAAGTGGTGAGTGAGAGCGGTGTGAAAATGGTCGGCAAACACCGTTTTGTTTCATGTACGTATCATAACAACGGCTTGTATATCCGCCGTCCTCGGTCTTCCGGTTTCCCTTTTAAAATGACAAATACAGACTATCGCTACCTGCTGGTGTGAAGAGTTATGTCATCTACGTACGTGGTAGTTGGCCGTCAGCTGGAGTCTTCGCGGTGTGTTCGAGTGCAACTTTCTGGCCAAGACAAAGGCGACATGAGGCGACGCAACAGTCAACCTCTGTCGCTGCTGGTTCTTTGATGTCGGATCGGTGTCTGGGCCTCGGGAAACAAAGGTTTGGGGTTTCAGGTGGGTGTGTGAAGGTGATGTCTTAATGATGATGGCCACACTTCAGGGCTCGACAGCAAAGTCAGCTGCAGGGCAGCGGCGTCTCACAGGTAATGGATTTGAGTTCCCAGCGGACATCTTTAGACAGTCTGCACAGTCTGTTCTAATTGATGAAAGGCAACGCTCAGATTAAAGACTTTCGACTGAAACCCAGAGTTGGAGAACAAACGTCAAGCGTTGAACCCCGTGTCTTTAACAGATTGTGTGCTTGTGTATCTGTGTATAAATCCATATATCTGTGTCTTCCTGTCTCATTATCTGTCTGACCTACACTACCTGTGTGACTTTCCTCCAAGCTCGGAGGTAAAACTATTGTAGCAGGCAGGCGAGCCTTGTGATAAAAAGGAACTGTGACACCCGGCAGAGCGATGTCTGGATGTGTGCCACACCTCGTCATGTCCCTCATTCTGGCTTTATCAAATATTGATTGCATTGAAAGCCTCTGCTGAGAGCAAAGGGTCCACAAACAAACAGTCAGTCTTTCTATCTGCTTTCAAGGGAAACGTTGCTCGACAAACATTTTCCCTCTCTGATATTCCCCTGCCGTCCATTATAAACCCAAACTGCTCACCTATATATAGAAATACATGACATAGGCTTTACAGGTTGGATTTTGACCTTCGACTCCTATGTTCCTATGTGTGCCCCAATGGTCTCTGTAAGAATAATGAAGTATTGTATGTTTTCCATGGCGTTCCAGCCGTGCATACACTGAAGAATGACTGATGTTGAATCAAACCTTGCATCTCCAACATAGAAACAATACAGGAGTACAACGGACATTCCCATTCAAATCAATGTAGCGGGATGGTCAGAGCGAAGGCACCAAACGGTCCCTCTACCTGGGGACAAGCTACCTAGCTAACTAGCCAGCCAGCTGTCTCTAGGACAACACGTCTGGGTTCTGTTGTCGCCATATGACAACTAACAACAATCGCCATTTTCTTTTGTACTAATCAAATTACCTCAGCAAAGCGTTCAATGACCCTTCTTCTCCTATTGATTTTCTATGGGCTGAAATAGGTCCATTATGTTTTACACCTAATGGCAAATTGTTACAAACAAGCTAAAACAAAAAACGTTGTCTGTGTGTAGTCTACCTGTTTAGCTTAGTTTACCACGTATCTTAAATTTGATACTAACAGAGTTTTTCATTCTTTATAAACTTAAAGTGTCAGTAG
>CAKALG010047356.1:2326-13659 GCA_916700815.1 Helicolenus hilgendorfi
ACTAGTTACTTTTTACATATAAAAACACACGATATGCTTATATGATATGATGCACTACTGTACTATCTACCCAGTATTTTATAAAAGTATCTAAAATTAAGTGCACATTGACAAACTACAACACTAAAATCCTCTTACATGTATTTGTCAGTGATAAAAACAGAATATTACAATATTCTATAAGTATTAAAGACCATAGTATTTCTACTTATACTTAAATATATAGTACTTAAATATATAGTATAGTATAGTATATTATACTTATCATGCTTATTTTCATGTTCATACTTGTATTTTGTGTTTCTAATAGAACATGTGTACATGCTGTAATATTTAAAATATATATATATATATTTTCCTCATAGTGCCTGCCTCTGTCTGAAACGGTCCGTTTTAGTGCATTTCAACGGAATTGCATTGCTAGGCAGCACTTTGGGTCCACGTTTACCTCCTGTCAGCTGATGTTATTCACATACACTGCAACAGGAAATAAACTGGGACACATTTAGAATGTTTACGTTTAGAACAGCGTAATGGTCTAAATATTGTAGGTTTGTGACATCACAAATGGACAGAAATCCTAACGGCTTGTTTCAAACGCACAATTTCGGATTAAGGGCTGTGTGTATTTCTCCGTATATTGAGCGTTTTGATAGTTTAAGAGTATTTATATAGCATCTTAAACCTGCTTTATGATATAAAATACATGGAAATCTCACTTTTTATAATATGGGACCTTTAAGTAAAGGATATGAGTACTTCCTCCACCACTGTCTTAAACCTACATTATTGAAAAAATTGGAATATGAAGTGACCTTCTAAAACTGACAACACATGTTTATACATGCAGCCATCATTTACAGTGGTAGAGTATCAAACAAAACATCAGCATGACATAACAAAGCTTCTTTTTTTTTCCCACCACTGTCAACTCGTCTCCTTTCTCAAAGCAGCATCTGATAAAGGTTTGAAGCCGAACAATAGCTCACAAAGCACAATATGGCGCGTAAAAACAGATATAGTGCCCCAACAGTAGCCTGCCTGTCTTCCTCTGTGTTTACATGCCGGCTTCCTGTGTCCCAGTTAATCAGTAGGATCTGGGTGTCTGCCTGGCTCAACGCTGGATAGAAGGAATAGACTAAACTCCTGGAGGAGTGAGCCTCTGTGTTATTCATAATCACAGTCGTGCAATAACAAACTACCATCCAAAATTATACAAAGGGCCAGACTAGCTGCTCATTATCCGGCATGTAGTGAGAGGCGACATTACTGCATGCAGGAAAAATGTCTCGAACCCTTCATTCACATTTCTCCAGAACAAACAGTGACGTTTGAATAAAGTTCCTTGCACATTTATTCTTACTTTTACAACTTTTACACAGGTCACATGCTCCACCAGTAATCTCCTGGCTGTCTTCTCACGCCAGCGCCTCCGAATGCCAAATATTTCAAGATAATCTCCTGAATCTCAGTGACGGCTGCCTATCTTAATTTAGTTTTCACCAGTGTCCAGTTGTTTCCTCCCTCGCCGATTTATCAAGCAGATTGAAAAAATAATGGCTCCCACTGATCTCGGCTTTGTGCTGCGATTTGTCTTGCAGATTCCACGGCTGATTGTTTAGCGAGGAGGAGGTCAGGGCGTGTGTCTGCTTGTCTGCCTTCGCTAAACTGTGTGGCATTTTTTTGTTTGCTTTTTGTCTCTTCCTTGTGTACGTCTGCGCGTATCTCGATAGGGATCTCCCATCATTCCACGCTTTGTTTATTTGAGATGAAGGCTTCCTGTGCTTGTGGGGGCATTGGGTTCTTTTCTATATCGAGATGTGGTACCTTCCAGGGCAGATCTGCAAGCTATTTAGTACTCGTCGAACTAATGACACAATCAGAGTTCAAGGGTGTTTATTGGCAGGTCATGTTTCTTGTTCTCATAAACCGTTCAGAGTTCTACCTACGAAAAGTAAATGGACTTTAATTTGTATATAGGCTATCCTATGAAATCAATTTGTATGTAATCCACGTAATCATGAGGTCGGGGTGGATGGTCAGGTCAAAACCACCGGACCTCCATCAACTGTAATTTCTTCAGAGTTTCTTATGAAAAAATGCAGAATCTACAGTTCCCCACCCTCACCCCGCTCTCTCTCTCTCTGAGGGAAAGAGGCGGGGTCATGCGTCATCAATGCGTCATCAGTTACACTGTGCATGTGTTATACCCTGAGGTGTTAATGCTCAGAATGATCGGAATTCTTAAAAAAACTCCTGAATCTGGATCATGATCCGGATCGCCACCAAAAACTAATGGATTGTTCATTGTGCCACAACCCACCCCTCCAAACAATTTCATTCAAATCCAACTCGGACTTTTGGAGTTATCCTGAAAACAGACAAACAAACAAACAAACCAACAAACCAACGTCGGTGAAAACATAACCTCCTAGAGGCCTTCGGCCTTGGCAGAGGCAAGAGTGTCGCACGTTTAAACACAGCTTGGAGCATTTCTGTGTTGAGTTAGCATGTTCTCCCCGTGTTAGCGTGGGTTTTCTCCAGGTTCTCCAGTTTCCCCCACAGTCCAAAGACATGCAGGTTAGGTACATTGTTGACTCCAAAGGTGTGAATGTGAGCATGAATGGTTGTCTGTCTCTATGTGTCAGCCCTGTGATAGTTTGGAGACCTGTCCAGGGTTTACCCCGCCAGCTGGGATCAGCTCCATTCCAACTGGATAAGTGGTTACAAATAATGGATGGATGGACTAAATGCAACATTTTGTCATTAAATTTGAGGAGACCGACTGGTGAAGGATAAACAACGGGTTCATTGGCTCTGCATAGTTGATAGATATCTACATGAGCTAAAAGCATTTTGGTGAATTTTACATTTAAAAAAAGATAATATACTCGTATTGTGAATAATGAGAGTCCATTTTTCACTCACTCACTGGCACTCTCACTAACTCATGCACACACAGGCACACACTCCAAATTCTCTAAACCAACATGTTTTTGACCTGACGATGACATCCATTAGAGGAACTCTCAGAGTGAAAGCCTCCCTGGTTGATCCTGACATCCATTTTACTTTCAGCTCAGGTATGTGGCACTCCACATCGGGTTGTTAAAGAGGTATTTAAGTGTGTGTGTGTGTGTGTGTGTGTGTGTGTGTGTGTGTGTGTGTGTGTGTCTGTGTGTGGTGTTGTTTGATAGGGATTTCTGGTTTTTAGCTATACCCTCTCTTTACGCTCTGCTGCTTCTTTGTGTTAGCGATGGAGGGGAAACTGACAGAGATGTGGTGGTGGTGGTGCGGGGGTCAGCTCTCAACCACTTCAACACAATCAACAGAAAGCTCTCACTGCTGCTGCTCTCAAACAAAGATCCCTCTACATAACTAACCCGAAAAAAAAGGAGAAATTAATCTCTAGCTAAATTTGATTCCTGTTTAAATGTTGTAGAAGAGCGCCGTTGTGTCCTTTTCTAAATATGTGTGTATATGATATGAGTTTTTAACTTTAAAAATAAAATCCTTTATGTGAACCGTCTTCTGACGGTGTAAACAGTATACTGTAGTTATTATGTACATGTGGTTATTGGTGCATGTGTACATTAATCTGGCAAAAACACATTTTGCTGTCAACAGTATGCCTCAAAAACACAAGTTAATTCTTGAGTATTGAATACTCTCCTTGCAAACTTGAAAGGTGGCTCTAGAAACATACTGAGCATACAGATAAAAGCAATCATGCTTCTTAAAGGTCCCATATCATGCTCATTTTCAGGATCATACTTGTATTTTGTATTTATACTAGAACATGTTTACATGCTGTAATATTTAAAAAAAAACTTTATTTTCCTTATACTGTCGGCCTGAATATGCTTGTATTTACCCTCTGTCTTGAACACTCTGTTTAAGCGCATTTCGACGGAATTGCGACAAAATTGCAACAGAATTCCAGAGGTCCATGTGTACTTCCTGTCAGCCGATGACATTCCACTGCAACCGGGAATAAACTGGTACACATTTAGAATGTTTTCATCTAAATCTGTCTAAATATTGTATATTTGTGACATCACAAATGGACAGAATCCTGACAGCTTGTTTCAAATACAGAGATTCTGAATTTCCCTGTGGATTGAGCATTTTGATACTTTGACAGTATTTATATATGACTTAACCCTGCTTTATAATAAAAAAAATAAAATCTCATTTTTTATAATATGGGCTCTTTAAATAATTCCTGAATATGTCCCTTCTGGAGTTTTCTTGTTCTTATAATTTTCACAATACCCTTGGTTTGACTTGTTTATGGCATCTCGTCTTTTTGTTATTATTAAAATGTTTACTGGAAGCAATTATGAAACTGTGAAAACATTATTGGATTACCAACAACAAATTCAAAGGCCAACTTCTGGATTCAACCTCTGTTAGAAGTGTGTTTAGCTTGCTGCAGCTGCACACATAGAGAGGGGAGAAACACTCCATCATACAATATCAAATTTTATCAGTGTACAAATGATAATGTATTATTTTATTATTCGCAAACCTACAGATGGAAACCGAGTGAACACAGATCAGCCTAAATTTAGGGATCATAAAATCAAGTGATGGTTTAAACCACAGTAAGAGATTGTATTTTTACATGCGTGCCCACAGGGATGCAATAAACAGCTATATTTCTTCTTTCTGTCATGTGTGTATGAGCAACAAATAGGAGCACAAATTGAATGTGAAGTCATATTTACAGTATGGGGCTTACCTATTTGTGTGTCTGTAAACAGATGCGCTATGTAGCCAGCTCAGTTTTGTATGTTTCAAGATGTCATAATGCACGCTGTGAGTAAAGTCTTACATTTATGAGCCTGTGCGAGTGTTACCATCTGCACACACACACTCACACTGTCAGCTGAAGCTTGTATCTGCTGCACCGTGCCCATGCGGAGCTGCTGTGTGCATGCCTTCGGCTCTGCTCGCATCCTGTTTATCTTCCAGCAGAACCTGTTGCGAGCAGCTCACTAATTGCCATGGGACAGTGCCAGGCACTCCAGTGACAGATGTTTCAGCTGGATGGTGGCTAATGAAGATCAGCTGGAAAACATCCATTGGACTATCCTCTGGAGGGCTCCCATGATTCATTATGCCTGCCATTTATGCCAGAGGCCACTGGATCCACATTATCAGCCAGCACAGATCCCAGTAAATGTGAAGGCTTAGCCATGCAATGAGCTGAAGGCTCCTTATTTAGATGATTAGTGTGTTATTGACACATTTTGTATTCAGTGGAAGTAATATTGTCTTTTAATTAGCCGGTCATTGTCGCTGTTGGTTTTCCAGTTAATACCCTTTGGCAATTTAGCATTTAATGACATCCATCCATTGCTGGAGGTAATAAAAGTGGTTTTATCTCCAAACTGTTTTAGAAAAACAATGGCTAACAGGAAAGCGTTACTAAAAGTTGTAATCAATGATGTTTTTTTTAATTAACATACCAATATTGTGCCCATCTGTATTGCGAATTATATTGAAACACTTCAAATTACGTTTTTACTTGGGGAGCTCTCATAATCTGCTGTTGACAAAATGTTGACCAGCTCTTTCAATGCCAAAGCTTAACTTAATCTAAAATGTTTGTTTTCACATTGCATAGTTGGCAAACATTAAACGTGTCATGCTGTAGATTGAACATGAGGCTGTGAAATGTAAGATATGTAATTGTAAGTGACTAGTTTCAGGCGGACATCTGCAAACACTGTTGTTTTCTATTGGTGGAAATGCTTAGAAATACAATATTTGTCTACCGTGAAAGTGAAACTTATGTAAAATTAACCCAATTTATTATTCTTTATCTTAGATGTTATTAATCTTTTTTTTTTTTACCAATATTGATTTGTGGAGCATTTTCGTTTATTTATGTTACAATCCCGCAATGGTAAAAACTGCAGAACGCAGCGTGAGCGTGAAATTAATTAAAAAAAACTAACATAATTGAACAAATCATAAGGTCTATATATCATCACTTGGATATGTCTATTTTCTTTTTGTGATTTTACAAGGTAACTATAGGTGTAAACCTTAATGTGCTTCACTTCTTCAGTATTTGACACCTTTCGGGTGGAGGACATTTAATATTATTTTAGATGAAGCTTATCAAATCTAGACTCTTTCTCCAGACTTTTAGAAATGAAACAAAATATCCAGTCTTCTTCTGAAACATACTCTATCTCAGGCATTCATAATCACCTCACTGAGAGCAAATCTTACTAAAACACACATGTATGACACATAGATTCATGGCCTTTTTTTTTTTTTTTTCTCCTTTCCCATTTCAAACCAGCTCATTAGTTCTCATTATTATCACCCGTGGTTAGCGAGGTGACGAAGCAGCCATACAGACGGCACTCAAACCGGACAGCTTCAATAACTGTCAAAGCTCCACGAGCGGAGCATGTATGCTAATCACCCCAGAGAATACAGCCAATTGATTCTAATTGGTTTGCTTCCAATGGCGGAGAGGCGGCCAAGGGGTTACTCTCAAGGTTTGGCTGAATGGAGGCAGGTCTAATCCGGCACACAATGAGGCATATGGGACTGTGTCTTTTGCAAATCTGTGGACAGAATAAGGACTAAAGCCTGAGGTTCTCTTCTCTAAAGGGGCTTACGCTGAATGGCTGGGAGTGGCCTAGGAGCATAATTGATGTGCTGCCTTCCTGCCGGTGTGTAAAACATGAATTAATTAATTATAGGGTGGTAAAAAAAAGAGAGTAGAGTATCAGACAGATGTGCATAGATGGATGGGTGCATAGATAGAGAGAGGGATAGACATTAAGGTTAAAAAATAGCTTCAGGTTTGAATGCAGTTACAGTTGTTAGGGGTGACTATTTGCCGATTTGATCTAAAGAGCCTGATTCGACTGCCAATCTCACAACAAAGGATCATTCTATTTGGACTATGGGGGGGCTCAATGTCTGATTTTACATAGAATTGATTGGTTTTTCCCAATAAATTATGCTATATAGCCTATTTCGGTATAAATATCAGCTTATAAATTATACTTTATTTGAAAATAAGTACATTTTTCAATGTGTTTCCTTAGTGCGCGTGAATAAATCACCATGTAGACTAAGGACTATCCAAATTTGCGGTACCATTGGAGCAGCATCTTGGCGATAGCCTCAGAAAGGCTAAATAACAACCACATAAGGCTGTTTCTATTTGATGTTTCAAAATCAAAGGATACTTTTTTAATCAGAGCACTAGCATAAGAACGTAGCACTATCAGAGCACTCAATGTTTTTTGACTTGATAAACCTTTTCTCTAAAATCAGCAGAGGGAGGCGCGTAGAAACTCTCTTTCTTGGTGACTGTCCCTGTTTCCTTGCCCGTCGCTCCGTTTCAGTGCTCTGGACAGCGCCACATCGACATACATACACACCAAACAGCGCTGTCCTGAAACAACGGGTAAGCAATAGCCACATGTATCACGGCAAAACTTTTTGTCGTTTATACTATTTTTTTTATAGACCTTTTTCATTGCCATTCTTTTGCTAGGGCAAAATATTTGGTCCAAGTTTACTTCCTGTCAGGTACTGCATTAACAAACATTGCAACAGGAAATACAAAGGGGCCCATTCATAATCTGAAGTTTGAAACGGTCTATAGATAAATAGAGCAGAAACATGACATGTAAATTCTTAGTTGGGGACATCTTTAGTTGCTACTGTAAAGGTTTCTAATATTATAAAAGCAGACATTCTCAATATTTTATAGTTGGCACCAATATTTCTCAAAATGTTGACATTTCCAAAGATACAAGGGGCTGTATTATCGGAGTATGTTCCTACTGGATTCTGTTGAGAAGATAAAAAACACACTATAAGGTCCAGTTTGATCAAACTGCAGGACACTGTTCAGTGGTTTATAATCCTTTGAGTCAGGATTTAACAACTTCAAAAAGTTATCACAAGAATACAACATTGGCCTTTTATTTAATTGTTTTTATGTATTTATTTGTTTACAGTATTTAACAAGGGCAGTGCACATAAATAAACAGTGCTGTAAATGCTCCAAAGTTAGCCTGAAGGCTAAAATAATAAAATAATATATAATCCTTTCAAGGTAAACGGACAAATTAGCACAATGCTACACATGACATGGTGCCTGGGGTTGTTTTTAGCCATATTGTCATTGCTTTAGGGATGGCAATGTTGGTCCACCAATTGTACAAAATGTGATACTAATCTGTCCAGTAGTTGTAGAGATATTTCAGTCTAGACCAGACATTCATGCTCCCCAGAGGATGAATACTAACATTTCCTCTAGCACCATCATGAGGTTCACATTTGTGCTTTTGAGTGAAATGTCTCAACAACTATGCAAAGATGTCCATGAAATTTGGTACTCCAATTCATGCCCCCCTTGGGAGGAATTGTAATGACTTCATTGAAAAGCGGCTGCTTTTTTGATGCAGTGCTACTGTCGGTCTTAACAAGGCCTGACCTTCCACTATCTGCCATTGCCAGAAACCCTTTAACCCTTTAGTCAACTCTTTATTTACTCTGGCAGAGCAACAACCTTACTCTGTTTTGTGCCATCGTGCTGTCTAGTCCAAACTAAATCTGTTGGTTTACACTGTGAAATGCCAATACAGAGGTCAAGAGTGCCTCTCAGTCTGTATTCCACAAATCAATCAAACTGTACCTGTGAAAAGTGTAGAGTGTGTGTAGAAGAAAGTTAAAATGCAGGACATAGCACCTTTAAATATTCATACAGCTCCTTCAGTCCGTGTCCAAACAGATGTTATCCTACCAGCTACACACCAAAATCCATAATGACCTCATTCATGCCGATTCCAAAAGAGGGAGAAGCCAGGCCGATCTCTCCCAGTTTGTCCATTGTCAGGGAGCTATTAGTGCTCTGGTTTCCTGGTCACATTTGAAGAGACGGTATTGGTTTTCACTGGAAGCCTGGCCTCTGCGGTGCAGGTGCCCCACATATTTAGTTTCATGCCCTTTATGCGAAGCATTTGCCATCTGCTTGATCTGACTTTGTAGGCAGGTCTGATGGTTGTGAAAGAAATCTTCTGCTCAACTTTCAGATTTGTGTGTTATTTGACAGCAAGGAGAGAGATAAAAAGGGAAAACAGTAGGGAAAAATCAGGAAATTGTGAGTTTCAGTGCAGGAGAAAAAGAGACCTTCATTCCTGTGTAAACAGTTCTTATGGTCGCATCGTTTTGTTCAACTACTTTGACCCAAAAATGGTCTGTTGAAGTCACAGACAAACTATTTCAGATGTACATTTCTCTGAACGGTATCCTTGCACACCCTTCCTTTCACCTACTTAAAAACATCCCCCAGATGACAAAAAAACTCAGCACTCCGACAGTATTCCAGTCAGAAGACAGAACAAGCTTTGGAGGAAGATCACGCAAGACAGTTCTTCTAGGGCGAGGAATTTAAAGCATCCAGCGATGTGTACAGCGTCAAGCGGAGCGCCTGGGGGGGCGAGATGGATGCCAATCTCCCTGCTGTTTTGTCACGCTGTTCCTCCTGTCAGCAGACAAAGCCGCCATAGATACAGCTTGTATATGGAGACTGACACTTCTCGCTGTGGGACTTGGGTAAACACAACACGCACCTGTGTGATTGACGCTTTTGCCTGGTTGCCTCTGTGAACCGCATGCATGTGGCAGAAGTGTGCACTGTACAGACACCTACACTGTCTTGGGAAGAAGTTTGACTCAAAGGATGTTTCACAGGGGATCATCAACTTCTTCATGTGCTGCGGAGACGACGACAATGATGATGATCAGCTCCAGTTCACCCCCACGACGAGCTGATCATTGCATGTCAGTCAGCGGTTGCTGGTGTCCCACGTGGGCGTAAAGAAACACCAGTTACAGTAAACTACAGGAATGATGAATCAGACAAAATCCCTCGTTATCAACATGGCCTGGATTGTTTTAGCTGAATTTATTTCTACCAGATTAGCTGGAAAATAATTTGTATTTGTGACATCCTGGGTTTGAATTTGGCCTGGGACCTTTGCAGACTGTCATTTCTCTTCCTCTACTCTGTCTATCAAATAAAGGCAAAACAGAATATTCTCCTCTGCTTATTGTAATTTAGCCTAGAAAAGCCACGGTAAGTACAACAATTCCACTGCATGGTACAGCATGGCTGTATACTCAATTTCCTCTTTTTTGGTTTTCCATTGGCAAAACTTGTGGACAGTAGGCTACCTGGTATTTCTGAGCCGACCACTTGCAGACCATTGAATGGTCAGAGAGAATCATCACTAGCACGACACGGAACATCCTGCACAAACCCGCTGTTTTTAAATGGCCGAGCAATGGTCAATAGTGACCTCAATTTTTTTAATTAACTGGACCCCGATTTTAAAAAAATGTCAGCAAAACTATGCTGTACATTACGTCGTACAACTGATGAAGTGCAAACGTTCCTCTGTTTGGTTGCTGATGAAAAGATTCAACGAGTGTCACATTGAAGATGCAGTTCCACACGGCGCCGCTATGGCGATCAGCTGAGAATTGCGCCTACACTGAGGGGCTACCATCTGCAGTGGAAAACGAAATAGTTGAGTCGAGCCGACTTGTAGTTTGTATCTCGCTATCATCTTACAAATGTGGGTCAGGAAATGTGGAAAGACTTAGACATCAAGTCTGATTAAATCAGTCAACAAGAAATAAGGCACAAATCAGTGACGCTTTTGTTCTATTCATTCAGAAACTGCAGTTTTAGTAAACACAGTACTCAGTTTTCCAATGTGACAAGAGAAATGGGATAAAGTGATGAAATAGCATAGATGTTTTCTTTTGTTTGCTTCTTCCAGTAACCTATTTGTGTGTGGGGAAAGCTAATGTTAGATTCAGACTAACAGCTGATGTATGAGGGCCTGGTGGGTGCAGACAGTTTGCAGTTGTGTGTCACATTTCAGTGCATGTTGCAGAGTCAGAAAGCGAGCGTGAAGCTGCTTTCCTCACCACGCTACAGCCCGGCGCATAGCAACCATGTGTTTTTCAGTTGCATCCTACTGGAGATGACACAAACTGTCGAACATATGTGCGAAAGGTGCGCGCATCGATAGATTTTAAACGTCGCAGGCTACCGCGAAAAGCAAAAGTAGCGTGGGAAACAGCAGTGCACACACACATGGTCACTGCATTTTCAGTCTGAGGGAAGCAACTTGTCAACTTTGGAATGTTGATGCAAAAACAAATGTCAGCACTAATTGCTTCTACTGTTGGACGAAAACATCGAGATTATGGCCAGTGTGAGAGACGTAAATCAAGACCTGTTTGGCCTGTCGACTCTGAGTTTGTGTGTAGGT